>PVIC010020441.1:0-29546 GCA_004025085.1 Thryonomys swinderianus
TCTTTCTTTCTTTCTTTCTTTCTTTCTTTCTTTCTTTCTCTCTCTCTCTCTCTCTCTCTGCCTTTTCTTCTTTCTTCTTCTCTCCCTCCATCCCTCTCTCCCTCCCTTTGCTCCTTTACTTTCCCTTGTTTCTTTGCACTGTGATAAGCCCTCTAATTCATACAGTGATAGCGGCAAAGAGTAGAGATATACTGGGTCTGCAATCAGCTTATTTTACAAAAGTTTAGCTGATATTTAATCATTTCGTTTTTTTCAGTGTACTTTCATGTTGACCTCCTCTAGTATGTATCTGGCATGTGTTATTTATACCATAGTTTATTTTAAAAATATTAAGAGTAGGAACGCAGATTATAATGTTCTCACCATTACAAAGCACCATAGAAAAAGAACTTGGAGAAGACTTCTGTGGAGCTCCTAATTGTTTTCAGGTGTACTTTTGGGTAAAATCAAATAAATTCTAGGGAAGAAACCAGTAAGCCTAGTAGCAAATGTGTTACTAAAAGGTGAGAGACAAGGTGTTTGGAGGCCAGTATCTGTGATGGATAATCTTGATTGTTAATTGATTGAGTTGAGAGATGCCAGGAGATTAATAGAGCATACTTTTGGTTGTATCTAGGTGGGTTCAGGCAGTATATCCTTGAGGACTCTGGTCCCTGAGATTTTTTTAGTACTCTTCCTTTGTGCTCTGCTTCCTGGCAGCTACCAGGTAGGCAGCCTTCTTCCAGCATGTCCTTCTGCCAGGATGTTCTGCCTTTGAGCCAACCAACCATGGACTGAACCTCTGAAACTCTGAGCCTAAATTAAACTTTCCTCCTTTAAGTTGTGGGTATCAGGTATTTTGTGCAAGCAACAGAAAAGCTGACCTATACAATACTTACCTTGGGAAAAGAATAATGAATAGAGAGATAAGAAACTTAGATTCTAGACTTGTCTTTTCCTCTGGTTCCTTTGGTGATGTAGACAATTTGTTTAAAATTTCTGAGTCTTCTTTTCCCCTCAAGTTTTTTCCAGCTTTGATATCCTCTGATGTGGTCTGAAATGTAAGCAACAGCATTGATTTAATAGTTAATATTTAGTACATTTCAGACAGCAGATTCTCTTACTAGGTTTTACTTCAATATTGCATCAGAGAAACCAGTCATTTTTCTTTCCTTGATTCTTAAAAGATTTTCTCTGTGATACTTAAGAATTCCATCTTTGGTTCTAGGTTTAAAAAGATCATTGGTATTTGATAAGCAGAACATGATTATGACTTTTCTATAAGCCTCCTTATCTTTTCCCTGATCTGGGCACTAAACGTATGTACAGAATAGCGGCTGTCCTATCTAGAGAACATAATTTTCTTTTATTAAATGTGGCTGCATGTAGATCTCTAGATGTCCAGGAAATGGAAAATAGATTTCCCTTTAGAGAAATATATCACTTCCAAGATTATTTGTCCAAATTTGCAAGTAGATCAGTTCCTGAAACAGTGGAATGCTTTGATTTTTAATTCTGCTTTTTGTAATTAAGGTACATTTTTTATTAAGAACTGTTAGGAAACATTTTTACCATCTGTAAATTTAGCATCTTATGACACAAGGAGAATTACAATGGTAGGAGGAAAGAAACTTGTGCACAAAAACCAAATACATAAAATACAACGAGGGAAAAGCAGCCAGTAAAGGAAAGAAAACTTAAGGGAGGCCTGACTTGTAAGGGATAATTATTACCCGATGACTTAGAAGACTGTTGCAAAGTTAGGAAGTCACTGAAATGGCTGGTTTTGCAAACTGATTTGAAGAAACCTCTTCTCTGCCATTATAAAAATAACAGTTCTTAGTGAATGTGCCCCTTTCCACTTACAAATTTGTATGAACTTGAAAATGCTACTTGAAGAAAATTATGATGTTTAAGAAGCATTCTCAGATCATGATTCTAAATGCAAAGGCAAGGACTAGGGTCTATAAAGAGATTTATCAAAACTTGTCTGAGGGATTGGAGATAGAGAATAGGTGCAATTACCAACTTCTGATGTTCTAAATTCAGAAAGCATTGGTTTTCATGACTGAACTTTAAATTCTAACCAGATAAACAATCTAACTGCAGTTTTTTTCTTTAAATTTCTTTTGTTTAAAAAAAATTTTAATGTACTTAATTACCAATTCATTTACATGCTCTTTCATTGGAAATTTATTAAGCACATACTTTGTGTCAGATATAGGTCTCTGTGTTTAAGTATACACGCTTTCCATTAAGAACTCATATTTTAAAGTGGTAAGTTTAAGTTAACATTATAAACTGAAGCTCATATTTTATTGCTGAGGTACAGTTGATAGACATAATGCTGTGTGTATTTAGGCAACCTGACAAGCTTAGGGTTGAGCTACACTATGAAAGTATCACCATAATCAGTGCCATGAATTTATCCACATCTCCCATGGTATTCCCTCACACTCTGTATTTATTCATGTTACCATAATTTCAATTATTATGCTTAATCTATTTGTGCCTTAAATGTTCTTTGACTTGCAGTGTAATTTCAATGGCATCATTGTATCCAAATTAGGTATCTTTTGACCAATATTTGCTTGACATATCTTCTTTCACTGTTTATGCTTTTATTTTGGATAAATCTCATGTAGTTCATAGTTGTATTAAATGACCCATTCAGACCTTTTATGTTCGTGAGACGACTCATATTTAAGAAATCATTGGCATCATATTTTGTACAGTCTTCTTATCTAGTTGTAGCGTCACTTTGAAGAATTAATTCACACAAAGAATGATTTGCTTGAGAACTGTCATAGGCAATTAAAAAAGATTCATTGAAATCTGGTTGGTAGGCAGTATATTTAGATTCAGTAATTTTGGCTTATTATGTACCTCTGAAACCATTCCCGCAATCCAAAAAATGAGTATGTTTGTCACCACCAAAGATGCCTGATAAAATCTTGTGAACCTTCTCTTCTTTCCCTCGCTTTCCATCCCTCCTCTTTAGGTGTTATGGTTGTGTCTTGATGTCCCGTGGAAGCTTCATGTAGGCTTAGCTGGGGCTTCTCAGAAGTGCTGAATCTCAAGTGTGTCGTTGATTCCCAGTGCGATGCTAGGCCTGGGGGGACTAGGACGAAGGCTGTGAGGGCTACTGCCCCAGGGATATTTTTGGGTAAGATATCAAGGACAGAGAAAGTGGTAGCTGACCTTTGTTGCCTTTGCTACCTTTCGCCTGCCACCAGCTGCTGCCTGTCTGCCCTCTGCCTGCCTGGGAGCCAGTTACGGACTGAAACCTTTGCGGACCACGATCCAAATAAACGTTTCCCCTTTAACTTTGGATGTTGGGTATTTTGTGTCAGCAGCAAGAGAATAGTAGCTAAAGCACCAATCAAAAATAGCACTTTCTTTTCCTATAGATTAACTTGGACTTTCTAGAATTATATGTGGATTTCAAAATGTAATTTATACTGTTTTTAAATTTATTAGTACATGTTTACAATACATAGTGACCAAATTCATATTGGAGAGTTGGTGCTGTGCACAGCACATCTTACTTCACTTTTCATCCCCTTCTGGTCCTCTCTTTCTTCTTGTTTCTCACTATGTGTCTTTCATTTTGCTCTATAGTTATGTAATTTTGGGTTTCTCATAGAAGAGAAAGCATGCAATCTTTAAGCTTGAGCATCTGAGTGTTTTCTCTTAAGGTTGTAGTGTGAAAGTGAATTCAGTAGCTCATTTCATGTAGCACAATTATTTTCATATTTATTCAGCTATGCACAAATCCACAGCTTTTTTTCTTTTTTGTTACTGTGTATTACTTGTCTGTATGAAAATACTACACACTGTGTGTTATCTGTCCATCTGTTGATAGGCACGTAGGTTCTTCACATTTTTTGGCTAGTTTCTATAAAGCTTCTTTGCATGTTTCTGTATCAGTATGAACATATGATTTTTTTGGTACCCATTTATAAGTAGATTAACTATCATTGGTAGTTGTACATTCAACATTTTAAGTCATAAAAGTTTTTATCAATGGGATGTACAATTTTTCATTTCCATGAGCAATGTAAGAGGGTTTAAAGCCTCTACATCCTTACCAGAATTTGGCTTTTGAGAGTTTTTAATCTTAAGACTTGTGTAGCATTATTTTATTGGGTCTTTAGTTTTCATTTTAAAATGTCTAATGCTTTTCAATGTTGTGTATACTTTCCTGTACTTAGGTATAGTTTGTTTTTTCATTATTGATATTTAAGTGTGATTTACATATTCTGAATACAAATCTTTTACCTGAGAAGAGACCTGCAAGTATTTTAGCCCAGTTTGTGGCTGATATATTTTCATTTTGCAAAAATGTCTTTCAAAGAATAGATATTTTTATTTTGGTGAAATTATAGTTTCCAATTTTGAAACATTCTTTCAATTTCTGTACTAATTTTAGAATCAGCTTACCAAATTCTTTTGTTTCACAGTGCTAGAGATTTAGATTGAAATTGTATTGAAACTACAAATAAATTTGAAGAGAATGGGCATCTGTAAATTACAGACTTTGCCAGCCTATAAACATGTTATATATCTACATTCACATCTATCTTTTAAAATTTTTCTCAGCAATATATTGCTACAGATATTGAAGACATTTCTTCGTATTTATCCCTGAAATTTTCACACTTTGGATGAGATTATAAATGTTACTGATTTTTCAGTTTCAATTTCTGATTGTTTTTGGTAACTGTATAGAAGACAGTTTATTTTTATATATAGGTCTGTATCTCGCAGCCCTGATAAACTCAATTAGTAATGCTAAGATCTATTTGAACATTAATTGCTGGGGTTTTTTTGTTTTGTTTTTTGAGGTAGGGTCTCACTATGTAGTGTAGGCTGGTCTTGAACTCACTGTGTGCCTAGGCTGACCCTGTACTCATAGCATTCCTCTTGCCTCTTGGTCTCTTGAATGCTGGGTTTACAGGTGCATGCCACCATCCCTGCATTGATTTTCAATGTAGAAGATCATGCTGTCAGTCATTACAGCATTTCATCCTTACCTGTGGATTTTCTATGGTTTCAGTACTAGTAGTTAACTATGGTCTGAAACTATTTATGGAAACGTCTAGAAATAAAAAGCTAATAAATGCAAAATTATCTGTCATGTTGAGTAGTGTGATGACTTCTTACACTATCCCATTCTGTCCCACAAGGCATGTAAATCATTCCTTTGTCCCCTGTATAGACTGTTGGCCCAGTAGTTATGTAGTAGCCGTCTCCATTACCAGGCTGACTGCCATGGTGTTGTAGTGACTGTGTTCAAAGTAGTCCTATTTTACTTAATAATAGCCTGAAAGCCTAAGAATAGAAATGCTGCCAATTGGAAATACCTTACTTAAAAGTTTTCAACTTAAAAAGGAAGGAAAAATATAGTATGTCATAAAATCAGCCATAATATCAGAGGGCCAATAGTAGCTTAAATTCCCTTTTAATGCCTTGATTATCGACCCCATTCCATTTTATCACACAGGTCTTTTATCATCTCATATCACAAGAAAAAGAAGGTTTTAGTGGAGCACACTAGGATAATTTTGAGAGATACCTCTTCACATAACTTTTTAAAATATTTTTTTGTTTTGTTATTAGTTAATGTTGCTAATTTTGGATTGTGCCTAATTTAAAAATCAGACTTTGTCATAAGTAGGTATATTGGAAAAATATGTAGCATTTGCTCCTGTCTGCTTTCAAGAATCTGCTGGGGGTCTTGAGTGTGTCCTCCAGCAGGAATGGGGGTTGACAGCATAGACAGTTCTTCTTTTTGGTTTTCAGAAGTGGATGTTAGATATTTATTTTTCCTGTCTTAGTGTAATGGTTAGTAACTACATTTCAATTAATAGGAAATATGAGAGCAGATATATAGTTCTTCAATCTCAGCACAAAACCCAGCCAGTCTTTTACCACAAAGTATAAGGCTAGTTGTGGGTTTTCAGCACAGTAGGTGAATAAAAAATTCAGTGAATGTATATATTAAAAACTCTTATTTGTAGAAGATGCATTGCCATGAATAAAGGGATATGTGTATCTGAAGCAAAAGGGAATATTTTAGAGTGATTAATGGCAATATGTTTTTTCTGCAATAACCTTAAAAATGTAAACATTCATCATACTTTATACAATACCCTGTAAATTTTTTTTTATCAGCTTGAAGAAATTCTTTATTTCTGTTTCCTGTGATTTTTTTTTTCAAGAATGAATGCTGCATTTTGTCAAATGCTTTTCCTTTGTGTACTGATTCATATAGTTTTATGTTTTAGGCTGTTCATGTATTAAATTATAATGATGAGTTTCAAATGTTGAATAAAGCTTTATGATTATACTCCTAGAATAGAACTCATTTAATTATAATATGTTATCATTTTTATATAGTGTTGTGATTTTTGCTATGTGATTTTGGGATTTTTGCTTAGAAATTTTGCATCTGTGTTCAAAGGAAATATTGGTCTTCAAAATTTTTTCCTTGAAATTTCTTTTTGGTCAGGTTTAATTGTGAGGTTAGTGCTGTAAGTCTGTTAAATATTCTGGAAGAGTTTGAACACAATTTGTGCTTTATTTTAGAATGTGGAATTTCATCAATGAGGGCATATGTGCTGGAATTTTTTTGTGGGAAAGTCCTGAACTACAAATTAGGTTCATATAACTTATACAGTTCTATTTAGTAACTGTCCATGTAGACAGTTTCCAAACACAGGGACTGTCCTTTACTATGTCCTTTTTCAGGCATAGTAAGGTAATATTCACTAGCCGTTTCTAGTTTGTTATAATCCCCATCACTCTCTGTTGGCCACAGTCTCCTATTTAAATTAGCACTTGATTGCTATAAGGGTTGCTAATTTTTCATTAAACTATTTTGAATTAGTTGAACATTAAATTACCTGTTTGTTGTTACGTTTTTGAAGGTAGGGTGGATCTCAGAATAATTTATTTCAGTCTTCTCAATAAGTGTAAAAGCCACACAGCAAGTTATGGTGGCTGGCGATGGAAGTAAAAGGTTGAGTTCTTGGATCTTATCCCAGTGCTTCCTTCCTGTTTTTCCCTGTATTTCCCTCACCTGCAAATCATCTGGGCTCCAGCACTTGCGTGGAGCTTGCTCCATGGCGCTGACCCTCCAGAGATGAGGATGGATGTGTACAACCCCGTCTGTTCTTAGTGCATGTTATATTCAGGAACGTGTTTGTATTATGGTGCACAGCAAACACAAAGCCTCATTGCTCTGTTTCTTTTGTCCTTTCCTTAACATTTTCCATCCAGCAAAACAAGGAAGAGAAGATGAATTAAAATATCTTGGCTTACTTCTCCCTTGTTTTCCTTAATAAATACCTTGTATTCTCTCTTTGCTGTCATAAGAAAAAAAGCATAACAATAGAAATGCGTTTCTTCACATATCACGTTTCTGATATCTGACAAATGGATCAGAATAATCCTAATGTATAATTTTCTATTCATAAACTTCTTTATATTTTATGAGATTAGATTTCCACAGCATGTGTCTGAAGAGATCCAGAGAAAGTGTCTTAGCTTGTTCAGTGAGGAGCAGTCCTGTGTGGGTCCAGCGGCTGCTCCCCACATCAGCTCATGCATCTCACAGGCTCCTGAGGAGGACTGGCTAAAAGTTGGTACTCATATGTAGCGTTTCACGCATATGTGTACTGACCCCCCCCATCAGATGGGCCTCCGTGTGGGTGGTGAGGGGTTATTTTGGGCCATATCTGGAGATAATCCTCCATCTGAACTGTCTCCATTTTTGATCTTCAGTCTTCCCCACGTTAATGTTATTATTTTTCCTTTTGATGATGAACAGAGATCTATGTCTTTCTCCCAATGTATCTCTGGTCATTCTTCATGGTCATACATTCTCCAACTAGAAGAAATTAGCTGAGTTACAATTTAGCTTTGCCTTTGTGTCTTTTAAAATGTTAACTGCTGTCTTAGGAGCCTGTGCTGTTTGAGAAATGCAACAGAAGATTGTCTGTGGTGCTTTAGAAAGTCTTCTTTATTTCTAGGAAATGTCTTACATGATAAAGATTAGATAAAAAAGATGGTCCTATCCCAGATCACTAGTTAAATATCTCCTTGAAGGCAGGATTTGACAAGTCAAAATCTAGTACTATAAAAGAATAGTAGTATATTTAGGAACAAAGTTTAACCCACAGAATTGTTGAATATTTTCCTATAATGTTTTGATGACAGCTATATTTCTTACTGTCTTTGGTTTAACTGACTATTTTATGTGTCTCTTTATTTTTCCCTAGACCACTGGTGTTCCCACTTAGGTATCCATTGGGATATATGTTTACATAGAGAACTATTCTTGGATCACACCTCCACTGTCTCACCAATTGTTTCCAAATGCTGATTTGGCAGCCAGCATTATCTGTGCTACCTCAGAGTCCTCTGGAAGAACTTATTTTACGAAGTTCCTGGTCCCAGGGTGTTTCTTTATCATTTCTGGTAAAGTAGGCCTGGCGTAAGGCAGGGAGGCTGTGTTTTTAAGGGGCTCTTCTAGAGGTCCTTACATGAAGTTGAGTTGAGAAACACTTGTCTAAATGGTAGGGGTCCCATTTAGGGTTGATAGAAATTTAAATTTCAGCAAAGAATAATGGTAATTATAGTAATATTAACATTTTTTTTACATATCAGACATTTCATAAATGTCTTTGTGGACCATATATGACACTGTTGCAAAGATTACTCCAATCTTATCAGGTAAATACAATTATTTATATGGGAAAACTGAAGTTTTTCTTTAAATCACAGAGCTTATCATTTATAGAAATAGGATCAAACCATGAGGGTAAAACTATATAATGCTAAATACTGTGTTACCTAGAGTTGGTCAGCACTAGCTTGAATCTGTCTTTAGTAAGGTAACTGAATAATACATTCAAATATGTAGAATTTTTTTCTTGTAGAAAATGAAAGGGTTAGAATAGGCAATTCACTATCTCCAAAATTATGCTCTTCTACGAAAAATGCAATTATCTTTAAAGAAGAGCAGCAATGAACTAATCTCTAATGTATGAAACATTTATATGCAATTTAGAACAATATTCATGGGACTAAAAACCTTCAGTACAGTCTGGCACCTTTCACATCAGGCTTCTATTTTAGCAACATTTAGTATATGTATTTTTTCTGCTCTAGACGTTGAGCTGTAATTCTTTCTTTTGCCATAGTGTGGGTATCTAGCCCTTCAGGGTTTATCTACAGAACAGCTTTTCCTGGAATTAAACTTTGCTTTGCTGTGTGTGTATGTATGTATGATTTCTAGTTGTACTAGTAAAGAAACTCTCCCAGAAAATGTTATTGTTTAAAAATTTGACTCTCAGAAGGAGTTACAAATGTTCTTTACTGTCAATTTTCCTCTGTGCACTTAAAAAAACTGTGGATCTTTTAAAAAACATAAATGTCTAGGCTCCCCTCAGACTATTATATGTGCATCTACTGGATTATATTTAGATATTTACTTTATATAAAATATTCATCATAGAGTAATAGCAACTAAAAATTATTAAATAACTAAAGAGAGGGGTCTCTGTTTATCTACCTTTTAAAATTTCTGGTGCTGAAGACCCTTTTCTACCATCACAGTAATTCTGCCCTTAAGGGAATCAGCAGAAAAATTTCACGATAGAGATCAATTTTGGCTTGCTCAGTCTAGAAAACTCTTTCAATCTTATAAATGATGCTTGCTAGGTTCTAGAAGTAGATAAAGGGACATCTCAAGAAAGCAAGCATTCATGCTCAGAACAACCTCTGATTGCGTTGTTCAAGGCCTGTTTCGTTTAGCCACTTCCCATCATCCTGCCACCCCTATCTGCTAACAGCGTTATCATAGAGACTGGCAGAGAAGTAAAATGCTTGGTTTTGGGCTGTGGAATTTTAATCACATGGGCTCGTATGTGCTACAGCAGCCAGTCTGCATTTGACTAGATGTTCTTTTATTCATATGCTCATGACACCTTGGTTCCTGGTAGATCACTGAAAATCAAGTGTATCCTCCCAACACTTCACATTTATGTGTGAACAAGCAGCAAAAGAATGTAGTGTGTAAGAGCCCAGGTTACGGAGTGTTCTGGGTTCAACAATGGGCTCCAGCATTTATATTAGCATCTAGCTGTTTTAGATGTAGAAAGCTTATAATGTAGAAAACTCATAATGGTGTATTCCTGATAAAATTGTTAGCAAGATTGAATCAATATAGGTGAAGAAGATGGCCCTGAACATTGTTTTAGAAATCCTCTTTGACTCTCAAAAGTAGGGCAGTCCACCTGGTTATACACAATAAGAGTATGCACAATATAGAGAAAATTAATCACAGATAATATAAAATCATTAATAATAGACTACAGAGTGTCACTGCAGACAGGTATAAAATAAAAATGCAGTCTGGGCCGGTGATTTAGCTCAATGGTTCTGGCACCTGCCTTGCAAGTGCAAGGTCTTGAGTTCGATCCCGGTAACCACAAAGAATGCTGGCCGTGGTGACTCAAATGCCCACCAGCAATCAATAGCACATACCACAGTGCCAGGTGTGGTGGCGCACGCCTGTCATCCCAGCACTCGGGAGGCAGAGACAGGAGGATTGCTGAGTTCGAGGCTTGCCTGGGCTCCATAGTGAGCTCAGGGCCAGCCTGAACTATGAAGCGAGACCCTGTCTCAAAAAAAATAAATAAATAAATAAATAAAAATGCAGTTTGGTAACAAAGATATCAATAAAGGCGTATTTATCATTTTTATGCATGCTTTCAAGGTCCTGAGGTCATAGGGATTTTTAGTTATGATTTTGTGTGCTTTTCCTTACAGAGTTTAAATTACATAAACTAGATTTTCCAAAATCTAGATCTTTAAAGTCAGAAAAAAAAATCGTTATCGAGGCAAACAAAACAAAAGAAATTTGGGCAAAATTAATGAGGTCGGTATAAAGTTTTCACTGATGCTAATTTTTGCCTTTTAATTTAGGGGCTTAGGATAACTTACCACAATTCCATTTTCATGGGCATTGTACTTTTCTTTAAGATCTTTTAACAATGTCCTAAAACGAATCTGTATGCCCCGTGTATGGACATATTAACTTATTTTTTCCGCTTAGTTGCCTTACTCTTAAAATATGAGGAATAATTAATGAACTCTCCTGATGGAGGAAGAAAGGTTAAGAGCAATTACAGTGAGTGGAACCTTAACAGGATTTGTAATAACCCTGAGAAAATAGTGAAGTCGGTTCTTCACTTGACTCTCTCACCTTCTGGGAATGTCCAGGAGGGCTGATTGCAAGTGACTAATTCCCTCTTCAGGGTTTGTCCCTAACTGTCTCCTTATCCCAACACCCACTACAGCCTAAAAATATATTGAGAATTCTAAATGTAGAAAGAAGAAAATTGATGATTCTGTAGAACTTTTGCAAACTGGAAGAAGACCAAGAGTTTAGAGTAGGGTGAGGTAGACGTAAAGAGAATTCAGATAGGTTGTGTGCATGTACCAGCTTGAATGTAAACATTAAGACAAACATTCATTGATAAAAATTAAAAAATGGACTGTTCCACAACATAAAGGACTTAAAACACAGAATTTTGATAAAAAAAATATGTGGCTGAGCTTTCCCACTAGACTAATATAAAGAAAGGCAAACAAACTACTTTAAAGTAGCCTTGGGAATTTCATTCAGCGTGACAGAGAATGTGGCAATTATGCCATAAATGAGATGTTGATATCACATACCAGGTTGTGGTTTTATGCCTGGAAGCACTCTCCAGACTCAGGGCAGGAAAGAGCAATCCAAATCGCACCTAGTGGTGTTCAGTGAGCTGAGTATTCCGAATTCAGAATTTGGGGTTAATGAGGCAATTAGAATTTGTGGAGCCCCAGTGGTAATGATCAGAAGGGCATTTTATAGGGAAGGAGGGCCAGAAATATGTATAGAGGCAAGCTTGATTCTTTGTGCAGATACTAATCTATGCTAGTACAGATTGAGATTCCACATAGCCCCCTAAAGTACAATTAAGGGAGAATGAACAAATGCTAGGAAATTATGTGCTGATCTTAGCTTGCATCATGCTAGGACACCTTCAGGTGACCCAAGGCATTCAGTAAAGATTCTCTAGAAGCAGGGCTCATTTAGTGCTAGCGTGAATGATGCTCTAGAACACTATTGGAGATCTTTCACGGAAGCAAGACTTGCAAGGATAATGCTACCTATAAACAATTGTCCTGCTGAGACAAACCCATTATATTCGGAAGACAAAAACAGATGCACAAAAGCAAAACATCTACCTCATCTGTAATATATATGTGAGAGATAAAGGAAGCAGAAAATGTCCTGAAACCAGAAGAATAATATTTTCATAGAAATTGATGCTAAAATTGGAGATGGGATAGTTATCAGACAAGAACTTTAGTTACTATAAATATGACCTGGGTATAGAGGAAAATAGATATAATATTTGTGTAATTATGAAAAGCAGTTTCAACCGAGAAATGGGATGTGTGAAATAATTTTTAACAACTCTTAGATCATCTACAAATGTAAATCATGGAAAAGATGTAAAAATCCTAATTAGTCTAGAGATGAAACATATCTGAAAAAAATACTAACTATGCACAGTCAAAAGTGGAACTGAAAAGGTGGTTATGAGGCATGAAATTCCTAAATATATCAAAGTGAAAAATTTCTGAAATAATAACAATTTTTGAGGAAGCCATTTATGAATCTCAAAACTCCCCAATTGCCTAGCAAGATTAATCCAGATGTAACCATACCAATATATATTACGCTAAAACTGCCAAAAATTGATGTGGAGAAGATGCCAAAAGCAGCCAAAAGAAATGATATTACATACAAGTTGTGGCTTATATCTAGCTGTCCCCCTAGAGCCTCCTGTGGGCACAGGTGGAGCTTTTCAGAAGTGGTTGGATGTAGAGCATGTGATTATTGGAATTAATGTGATGCCGGGATCAAGGGGATGTGGTTTCTGAATTAATTCACGGATTGGTTTGGATAGTCCTGGGTGTGGACCACGGGGAGATCCAGCCTGCCTGTGAGCGCTGCCCGCCCTAAGCTTGTGTAGTCTGTATAAAATCTAAGGGACAGGAAGATGGTTGCTGCCATCGCTTGCTGCTTGGTGCTTTTGCTGCTTCTGGCCTTCGACCTCTGAGAACTGGTTGTACCTCTTCTGTGATGCCCTTCCGCCATGCCACTCTTCCTTGGAGCCAGCTAGCTATGGACTGAAACCTCTAGAGACTGTGAGCTATAATAGACATTTCCTCCTTCAACTCTGGGTGTTAGATATCTCAGCACTGAGAAAAGTAACTAAGATACAAGGAAATAGTGAACCAGTTTCCAATCATGAGAGGAAATGTGAGCCAGGAAACAATAAAGTGGCGATTATTAAGGACCTTCATGAAAAATATAACTTACAATTTTATAAACAGTAAAAGTATTCTTCAAATATGAAGACAATGAAACTTGGTAGAAAATATTTTCAGAAAAACAAAGATGAAGTGAATTTGTCACCAGAGATCAGTACTGTACAGATTGCTACAGCTGTACAATGTTTGCCAAGCTGCCTGAGGCCCAGCATTGGAATCCCGGAACAGCAAACAAAACAACACAAGTACTTGGAAGCAGGAGCTACATAACAAAAAATAGTAATGGAAACAGTCAATGGGCAGGTGAATTAAAATATTTTCCTCTCATTTAAAACGTTATTCAAATGAAAAACTTTATTATGGAAGAGGAATTAAAAAATGACTTTATACATATTTATAGTATGTGCAAAAATAAAACTTAGGATAAGCACAGAAAATAATGGAATGATTGAAAATATAAGTATATATCATGAGTTACTGAACTAAAGTGATACGATTTTGTTTGAGCAATGAATGTGATACATTAAAATATATATTTTAAATTCCCGAGAAACCACTAAACCGCAATTTATAACTAATACAATATCTGAAAACAAGGTAGATTGCCAAACTATTAATCAGTAAAAACAGGAAATAAAAAATGAGCACTAAAAAGCAACCAGTACAGTCCCCCACCCCCTACATACATAAGCGTTGTTTCCTTCTTTTAAAAATTAAATTTTTTTGCCGGGCGTGGTGGCTCACGCCTGTAATCCCAGCACTCGGGAGGCAGAGACAGGAGGATTGCTGAGTTCGAGGCTCGCCTGGACTACATAGTGAGCTCAGGGCCAGCCTGAACTACAAAGCGAGACCCTGTTTCAAAAAACAAAAACAAAAACAAAACAACAAAAAAATTAAATTTTTTCTTTCCCTATATGTGTATGTGTATGTATAATATGTACCAATAAAATCAATTTCAAAAACAACCAGTAGCAAAAAACTCCATACTCTGTGGCTTAGATATAAAATCAGCCATATATATATATATATATATATATATATATATATATATATATATATATATATGTACATATTTTACTTATAGATGAACAAATTACTTCAATGAAATCAGATGTTCAGGTTTTACAGAAAGCAAAAGCCAATTATATACTATGTGCAAGCAATACACAGTAAGTATAAAGTAACAGGTTAAAATTAAAAAGCTAATAACTGTAGTATGCAAATACAAAAAATGGAAAAGCTATGTTTGTTACATTGATATGATCTGAAATATTCTTCAGAGTAAGGATTGTTACCAGAGACAGAAGTACTTTTTTTGAGACAGGGTCTTGCTTTGTAGTTCAGGCTGGCTCTGAGCTCACTATGTAGCCAAGGCAAGCCTCAAACTCAGCAGTCCTCCGAGACAGAAATACTTTTAATCACGCAATAATTAATCTTTGTTTCACTTAAAAATTTATTAGTACTCATTCTCGGTATATAATATTACTTTCCTTATGTGGAGTTGGTACATGTACATAACACATCTTAATTCCTTTTTTTCGCCCATAACACTAAATTTATATGGGTCTGACAGCATTACAAAATACATGAAGTCAAACTGATAGAAAATGAAGAAATGGAGATTTGGGAATTATAATTTTAGATTTCAAAATGCTTCTCTAAGTGGTGAAGATATGGCTTGCCTAGAACTACAAGTATATCCAACCTAGTTGGTATTTGAGGAACACTATGCACCACAGCTGTAGAGTATGCACTCTTTTTTATTGGTATGTTTGTGATATACAAAAGTTACATTTATTTGGGGGAATTGGCATATGCATCTTGATCTTTTTTTTTTCTTTTTTTTGAGACAGGGTCTCGTTTTGTAGTTCAGGCTGGCCCTGAGCTCACTATGTAGCCCAAGCAAGCCTTGAATTCAGCAATCCTCCTGTCTCTGCCTCCCGAGTGCTGGCTGGGATGACAGGCATGAGCCACCACACCAGCACTGTGGTATGTGGTACTGATTGCTGGTGGGCGTGAGTCACCACACCCGGTATTGTTGTACGTGGTTACTGGGGCTGGAAATCGGAACCTTGCGCTTGCAAGGGAGATGTGACCACTGAGCTAAATCACCAGCCCTGTCTTGATGATTTTTTTGTTTCTTCCTCACTCTCCTTTCTTTCCCTTTCTCAGATCCTCTTGCCCAGCTCCAAAAAGTTAGTTTCGCTATTTTCTACCATCTCTTTCCCTCTGTATTTATATTTTGGATTTTTTAATTTAAAAGAAACCAAGAGTCCTCTATGTCTCATTTATTTCATTTAACAGTGTGGTGTCAAGATAAATCACTTTCCTACTAATGACTCATTTATCCTTCGTTATGTTTAAATAGTTCTCTTTTGTGTATAAAAATCAAGATAATGCTGGTTTTAAGGAATGAGTTGGGCAAGAGATTTTTCTGTTGATTTTATGAAATACTTTTCAGCATTAATTCTCCTCTTAAATTTTGGGAAATTTCAGCTGTAAATCCTTCAGGTCCTGAGCTTTTCTTTGTTGGTAGATTTTTTTTTTTTTTTTTTTTTGAGACAGGGTCTCGCTTTGTAGTTCAGGCTGGCTCTGAGCTCACTATGTAGCCCAGGCAAGCCTTGAACTCAGCAATCCTCCTGCCTCTGCCTCCCGAGTGCTGGGATTACAGGCATGAGCCACCACGCCTGGCTGCATTACCAATTTTTAAAATTTTAGTTGTAATGATCATAAACTAGGAGAAGCTTGTTTATATAACATTTTCTCTGTATAAAGAACATTTTTAAATTTTTGTTCTTTGTAGTTTTCCATTCATATTTAGAATTTTAATGGAATCCAACTTTAAAAAATAATTTAAGTGACTTCATCTTTTTATTTTTAAGAACACATAATAAAACTACATTCTTAGTTCTATTAAAATATTAATTTCATTTAATAAAGTTTTTCATAAATTTGGAGTGCCACTTAAACGAAGGCAGGGGGATCAGAAAAAAATAAGAATCAAGATTCATCATGCAGTGGTATAAATTCTCAACAATGAATGTGATTATAGTATACTTAAGCCAGTAAACTCAATTAAAAATGGTAAGGCTCCATGTACATCTGTGCTCTAATATGAAATTTATTGGCTCTTAATGGTAATGACATGCTTTTATATAATCTTTTATAGACATAATTTAAATAATATTTTACTCAAATGCTAAAGTGTTCAGTCATCTGGATAATACAGTTTTCTGATAAACTTCACAATATAGTTTTCTGATAAAAAATCACAATATAGTTTTCTGATAAACTTCCAATTCATAATACCTAAAAGAAACATCTTTTCTTTTAGTTGAAACTTCTATTATCTCACCTTTAAAGGTGTTTGCTGATTTTCTTCTGCTAGATAGTTTTTCAACATTCTCTTACTTGCTGCAAGGTTCTTATTATTATTTCTCTTTCTCCTCTTTAATAGAAAGATGAATGCACAGAAGCTCAGAGATAAATTGAGCAAGAGTAAAAGAGAAATTAAAGTTTGCTTAACTTCAAAGCTGTAATCTTTCTGCTAAAAAGAGCTGACACACTTTTTTTTTTTTTTTTGGAGACAGGGTCTCGCTTTGTAGTTCAGGCTGGCCCTGAGCTCACTATGGAGCCCAGGCAAGCTGCCGCGAACTCAGCAATCCTCTTGTCTCTGCCTCCCGAGTGCTGGGATTACAGGCGTGAGCCACCACGCCTGGCATGACAAACTTTTTTGTTGAAAGGATAAATAGGAGAAATTTTGTGCTGGGTGAACTATTTGTCAGTATGACTGTCTGCCACTGAGTGTGAAAGCAGTTATAGATAATACATAAATATATGTGTATAGTTGTATATAATTTTCTTACCTAAACTCATAATAGTTTCAGATTTGGCCCATGAGTAGTGGTTTGCCAATCCTGTAGGTAAATCATCTTACCTCTGAAAATATATTTTACAAAATGAAGCTGTATCACTTAAATATAATTATTATTTTTAAAAAATGTTCTCTGTGGGTTTTGTTTGCAAGTAATTTTGCAACTAATAGTTGATGCTACTTGGATATATCACCCAGTTCTCTCGTGAATTATTTGACTTGGCTTCAAGCTATTAGAACAGAATAATACTACTAAGTAATAGAATATGCTTGGGTGCTCCATCTTTGTTTCAAGAGAAGTTCTATTTTTCAGACTGTATCATTAGCAATGTTGTATTATTCAAAATTATTTACATATATCACAAAAGAGATGACATTATGTGGCTTTTCCTTCTTTTATCCTTCCATTATTTTTCTGTATCTTTTTTTGCTTGGAATTTTTATGTTCATTACCAACAGGAAATGAATTTGATTTAGAGGCATAGGGATAGCATTTTCATCATGGAGTCTATAGTACTTAAATGAATCTTTGGATTCCAAATTCAATTTGGTTTTCTCAAACTGTTTTAAGTTGCCAATTTCAATTTGTATGAAGTTGGGTTGCTAGAAAATTAAATATATTTTCTGTTAATATAATAATGAATAAATACCATTGTACCAGTGAAGTGTAACTATAATATAATTGTATTTAATTTAATTAAATATATTTTGGGTTAAACGTTGACACCAAAATGTGTTACCTCACTTGGCCAGCATTGCTATGAAATTAAGCTATATATTTAAGTGATTTGTAGGAGGAACTATGCTCATTACTGCCCCATAGAAATATTCCACTACATTCCATTGTGGACCAAGGCTTTGTTTGCCTTTTCCTTGTGTTTTCATTTTCTCTGAAAAGTAATGGCTGGCAGAGGGTTTTTTTCTTATATTGAGGATCATGATTTAGTCTAAAATCTTGATTCTTTCTTAAAGACTATGACCCCTTTCACAAACACCAATTTGAATTTCTCCCTGGTATATTTACTTAGCAATTCCACCTAGTTGTTGCAGAGTAAGAATTTAGGAAGAGATGAAATAAAATTTGAGGTCAGCCAGAGAAAATTTTTGCATCAATTCTTGGCTGTTGGTGGAGCCTCACATCTCTTTTTCTGCCCCTTTTTTTCATTCTTGGCACCAGCCTGCGTCACTATGTGCCTATTTGTTGTGGTAAACCCAATCTTGACCTGTGTCTCTTTTCTTTGCCTCTTCTTTTTCTCTCTTGCCCTTCTACTATCCCTGTAGTATTGAAATCCTCACGTCTGATAACAAAGAGTTTTTAAATATACGTAAACACGTTAAACTCTGACGTTATATTAATGTACATTATATCACGTGTACCTATTTGAACTATCTGGGTAGGTAGACTTACCCACTCTCACTAAAGGATGTGGGGATAATAGGTTGATTTCACTAACATTTCCAGTTAATAATTTTCTTACAGCCATACCTTAGCCTAGCAACTTTTAAAAAATGATAGTGTTCTGTGACTCAGGTTGGCCCTTTTCTTGTTTTAGACCATAGGAGATTAGCACCTTGATGCAAGCCGAGCTTGGAAAATGAATGCGCTTTTTGGGGGGTCTTTTTACGTGATGGAATTACTTAGTTGTTGGCATATCGTGAGGATAAGCCCGGATTAATGTGCTGAAATATGAAAGATTCCTTGGTGTAAAACTAAACCATCTGACCTAAGGTTTAGCTAGCCTTAAATTAACTTACCCTCAGTCACTTGCATGTGAGCCAGCAAGGTCAACCAAGAAAGGCTCAGCACAGTACACCTATGTACATGACTCATATCCAGTGGAGACAGTGAAGAGTTGCTGTCAGTCACTCTTTTGCTACGACTTACTATTCAGCAGCAGCTATTGATTTAGTTACACACAGTCAAGTTTTGCATCCATGTATCAATCAATGAAGAACAAAACCAAACATACCATGCATTTACTGTTCCTAGTGTTGTTTGTTACATTGTAGATCACAATTTTACTTTGCATCAGTTTATTTTCTGTAAAGAAGATTCTTTATAACCTTCTTTACAGTGATGGTCTGATGATGATAAATTGTTTTAATTTTTGTATGTTTGAAAAAAATCCTCATTTGTCTTAATTATTGAAAAATGGCTTTCTAAATGGATACATTTTTTCTCTTCAGCATTTTAAGCATGTCGCCCTGTTTTCATTTGGATTTCTGATAAGAAATCTGTCACTTCATATCTGTTACTCTGTACCTGTTGTGGCTTATTTTTCTGGCTGCTGCTTTTAAGATCTCTGTATTACTATATTGAGCATTTTTTTTATTACTAGAAGTTGGGCTTTTATGCTGAGCTACCTCTCTGGCCCTTTATATATTTTATTTTGTGACAAGTTGTTGCTAAGTTGTGGAGTTTCCCAGCCTGGGCTTAAATTTCTGATTCTCCTGCCTCAGCCTCCCAGAGTGCTGAGGTTAAAGGCATGTACCCTCATAGTTAGCCTTGACTAAATTATGAGAGTTTTGGTGTAATTTTTTATTGCTTCCTTTGCTTGAAGCTCATTAAACTTCTTGGATCTATAGGTTTGTAAGTTTTATTAAGTTGTGAAACATTTGGCTATTATTTCTTCAGAAGTTTTTTAAAAAAACTTTTCCTCTGAACTCCATTTAGAAGCTTTTATATTTTCCTAAAACTCAAAGATTCCTTGTCCATTTATTTTTAGTCTTATTTCCCTGTTTGGTTTGAATAGTTTCTATTTCTGTGTCTTCAAAGGCAGTAATCACTCTTCTATATTGTCTAATGCTATTAATCCTTATCAAGCATTCATGATTTATTTATAGTATTGAATTTTACATCTCTAGAACACAGATTTTTTTTTAAAAGAATGTATCATATATTAGGTTGCTGAAACTTTTCTCAACCTTCTTGAACACTGGAGGCATAATAGCTGTTTTACTGTTGTTTTCTACTAATCATCTCACCCAGATCTTTTTGGAATTGTCTACATTGATTTATTTTTCTTTTCATGATGGCCTGTGTTTTCTTGCTTTGTGGCTTAACTGGCTGCTTTTGATTAGATACCAGGCATTGCAAATTTTACTTTGTTTGACGAAAGAGTCTTTGTATTTTCTTTAGTATTTTGGGAGCATCATTACAGCATGAAGCAGTTATTCAGAAAAAATGTGACCATTTTCAGGCTTGCTTTTAAGGTGCTAGGCATTTCATCTGCAGCTGATTTGGCCCTGTATTGAGGTTATACTCTGCTGAGGACTATACTTAATATTGTATGTGTTACATTTTTGGCTCTAATTGGTGGAAATGAAAACTCTCTTCCTATGTGAACTCTGAAAATTATTCCCTCTGATCATTCAGATGGCCCTTCCTATGCTTTGGGTATTTCCCACATGTGGTCACCAGTCATTGCTCAGATCAAGACTCAGGGGGGGACTCTGCAGGTCTCCAAACTTTTCCCTTTATGCAGCTTGCTCTTTTCTGATTATCTGCCACCATATCCTCCTTGAATTATGAACTCTGTCTCCTAAGGAGTTTGCCAGATTCTGTTACTGCAAAGCAATAGGCTGGGACAATTCTAAGTCTCACCTCATTTATTTTCTTTTTCTTGTATGGATCAGTGACCTGCCCTATCTATTGTCCAATATATAAAAATCACTATTTCTTGTCTTTTGTTCAGTTTTTTAAGGTAGGAAGATAAATCTGTGTCCTATTGGTTCTTCACGGATGGAAGCACTAGTTGCTTCCGATTATATTTTGTTGAGAAGAATGTAAATTCATTATCATGAAAATGTATTGAGCTCTGACACAGAGATGCTTGGTGTTAAGTGTAAAGAACTCTTAAGAAGTCAGAAATGTTCATATCTGGCCCCATTTCTTCAGTTTCTTGCTTAGCTTTTAATGATTTGGATGGTATGAAGCTTTTCCTTCATTTCTCTCTACATTAGCTAATTGAACTAAAATGCTCCTGTTGACAACATGCATTCTTATTTCTACTTGGTATGTAGATTGAATATCTCTGTAGATTCTAGGGACATGAAAGGACTTTGTTGTAACTGACTGAGAAATTAGAGAGTGCCAGAAACTTTCCCGGATGGAGAGTCAAGGTGGCTTTCCCTTTCAAGTGGATTTTCCGTGCTGTACTGCTCATCTCTTCCATTACTGATAGAGGCATAATAGTTCTCTCGGAGTGGGAGTGAGTGGGTAAAGGACTTTGGAAGTTCTGTTTTTCACACAAGCTGGGAGGTCTGTTTATTTCTAAGTCATTCTTGGTCAAGTGTATTGCTTAAATCCCCAGGACAGGGGAAATTGTCAAATCAATAAAATATTCTGACAAATGTTTAAAATTTTTATTTTACTTCTCATGAATCCTGGGGCCCAGTGTTGCCATCTCAGGAAATGCATCCTGTTTAACTCTAATCTTGATAAGATCATATATTCCCAAGCCAAACAATAATAATGGTAGCATTTTATGTATTTGTTCAACTTAAAAGTATCTCTGTCTTTTTTCTTGATACCTGAAAAGAAGCTATTGTGTTTATAAAGTCTGCCATAAAAATATGTAATAAATGAGGCTTTTCAGTGTGGTCCTTCCAGATAAATTGGAAAAAGAAATTGATGAGGAGGAAAAAAAGGTATATTCCCGAAATTGCATTGTCTTTTACTTTGGAGAGAAGATATGTTTTAGAATTTCCTTTTGATCTCTGTGAAGGATCCTGTATACATACATATATATATATATATATATATGTATGTATTTATATATACACACACATATATATATATATTAAAAACTTTCCTAAAGGGTTTTCAGGAGAGTAAGCAATCTGATAGGATCTTCATGCATTCACATCCCAGACTTTGCCTAATTTTAGAAGTAGGCTGTCTTTCTGACACCTTTCCCAGCCCTTAAACAACATGTGATCTGAACGAGGATGAAAAGAAGCAACTGTGCAGACAAAGACTTTGGGCTCCAGGCATTGACCGGCTACCATCCGAGTCCCTTTTCAATCTTGCCATCTTTCAGGGTTTTGTTTGGTGTTTGATACAGCTTTTCAGAGACTTAATAGCTTTTCAGTAACCAGTGTAAGAAAAGGAACGTGTCCGGATTGATTGCATGTGTGCTTGCTGGACTCAAAGGAATCCTGAAACCTTCTGCCTTACTTCCAGTTTAACCCTTTGTAGTAAAAATACCATCACCTCCTGGTGGAAATAAAACTAACATCTATAACCAGTTCCATACTGTTAAAGATGAAGGACTTGGTCATTTTTTTTTTTTTTTGGTAGCCTACTCTGATCATTGTCACTTTTCTCTGTCAACTTTGATGTTTGGAGAAGACTGAGAAACAGGAAATCATTGCGAAGTCAATTCAGAAGGTGCCACCATTTCAGGGCCTGAATTTCAGCCCTCTCTGAGCTCCAGGGTTCCGCATATGAGCCTCACGTAGCCACACTGATGCTTTGCTCTTCACTCCAGCCCTGACGGATGACGGCTCTGCCAGAGAGAGTCCCCTCTACACACCACTTCCATCACCAGGAACACCAACTGATAAATTGATTTCTTTGTCTTTCTTTTCTTCTTTGGAAAATGAAGTAATAGCTATGCAGCTCAGATTTTGCTAATAGTTTTTCATGTAACATTATTTTAGTGAGATTTCTGTAGTTTTCATTAAAAAACCCAACATCTTACAATGAGAAATCTGAATAAAAGTTTATAAAGAGATACAAACCTTGAGAACAAGGAGCCACGTTTTCTTTCAGTGATTGTGAGGCTGAAATTCATGTTTCATATAAAATAGGTTCTTAGGTATAACGAGTACAGTGATTAAAAGATAATCAACTTCTTCAGAATGAAAATTAATAACTGGAGAGGATGGGAGAAACTAAAATCAAGAACACGAAGGAGATTAAAATACAGCATTAAAATGGGTTAATAATCCTGTTCAAGAAAGTAATCATTGGAAAGAATAAAAATAAACAATGTAAGCATATGCAAAAAGCTCTCAGTGTGCCAGATAATAAGGAAGGAGACTTGCTTTTACTTCCAAAAAGCCTTTTCCAAATCATGATTATATTTTAGGCTCATCAGGCATGGACAGTCCCTTTGTGAGTTATGAATATGTCAGCTGCATGCACATCCAAAATTCCTCTACTTCCCTCTTACCTCTCTTCCAGTTTTCTGGACAGCTTACATTACTCTGTGGTATTGGATACATGTTCAGTGTCTCCCTTATTTGTACTGGTTTTGGCTGTGCAGTGGTTATGCCCACTGATGTTTTCTGATGTTCTGAGATGTTTCCCTGGTATAGACCAGTGGAGTCCCTAGTTGTGGCTCTTTGCCGATTATCACAAAGACTGTTCATTGTGAAATTTCTGTTTCTAGGACTTAGCTAACTTCACTGCTTGTTCAACACTACTCTGTTCCCTCCATGAGATCCAACCATTTTGTTTTTATCACTTCCTACTGTGCACAGATTGTGAATTCCAGTGGTGTGGCTTCAAATGTAAGCACTCTGTATAACATAGCTGTCTCTAGTAACTACATCTTCTTCAAGTTGGATAGTGTTGGGACTTCTCCTAGAATAATAGTCTTCCTCCCCCAAAGCTAAATTGGGTAATCCTGGCACTATTTTTCCATTGTTTAGGATCTCCCAAGTCTCATGATGCTTTCATTTCTCTTAATATGTCTATTTTAATGAGGAGAAAGCAAAAACCTTTATCTTTGATCTTGTTATCTTTCTTCTAGATCTTTCCCCATATTACATTGGATAAATGAATTTTTTTTCTTGCTCTTCTCTGCCTGGCAGACTATATATGTTCTACTTTTGACCCTTTGCTAAGGTCCACAGTTACAGAGTATAGTTAGAAGGGGTCCCAGCTCATCAATAAAAGAAGACCCAAGAATAATTTCTCTGCTATTCATGAAGCACTGTAGACTTACAAGTGAGAGAAATGAAGACTGGAGATCCTTCTTGAAATAAAGAAAAAGTTTTCTATAACATAGCTTATAGGTGGTGATTCAGCTTTTATCCTGATTGACTTACTGTCCAACTGTCCTTTGTTCTGTCTCTATCTGTTCCAGCACTTAAAATTTTGTGGCCATAATAGGTTGAAAAGGACTTGAGAGTAGGAGTCTAGGCTAATTTTTCTCATAGTAGCTCCACAGTCCCCCAAAATGTTTGATACAGATAGAAAGCTCTCTTATAACTACCTGCTGCAGTGTTGAAACACTCTGCTGAGTTATGTTCTGCTCTATGATTCTTAATTTTCAGTTCTGGCTTTCGATGTTGCAGTTTAATGATCCTTCAAACACCTGTAGGTAGATATTTTGCTTGTACATAAGCTCCTTTTGGACAGGCAGTTATGTTTGTTTCCTTCCCCTGTGCTCAAGGTGATTGCCACACCATTGCATTCACCAGCAGACAGAGCAAGGAATGTGAAAGAGAAAAAGGAAACCTTCACACATATAAGAATAGAAGTGACTTCAGGAAGTAAGTCCAAGTAAATAAAAAGTGCATTGCACTCATGGGGAGCCTAGAATGCATAGATTTGAACATCTATTAAACATCTGATATAGACTTTCATCAAACTTTACGTGCAAATTTTAATGGAATTGGCTGAAAGCCAATCGTCTCAAAAAAATCACTTGAAAAACTGTTAACAAAAGATAATTATAAACTGCAGGATTTTGGATTAGGACAGTTTGTCTAGAAAATACAGGATAATGTCTGAGAAAGAGCAAAAAATCTCCTATGTACACTGCCGCAAAAACTTGGAAGGAGGAGGTGAAGAGAAATGAAGTGTTCTTTAATGGCTCATAGCTGCACTCATGTGCAGATTGAGGTGAAACCAAAAGGATCCTAGTAAGACATCAAAGCAGAAAGCCACAGGTTCAAATGCAAACAATAGCAACTCAAACTGAACTTACAATTTTTATCGAAGGCCAAGATTCTGCCCTCCAGTTGAATTATTATGCTGGTTAATATTTACATCTGACTCAGGGCGATCAGAATTTGCAAAATAGTTAAAACCAGGCACATTTGCTGCAAATCACAGTATTTGATCTGGGGCCTCTGGTAAACTTAAGACCCTTTCTACAAAATTAAAATCAATAGTAATAATTAGAAAAATGCTAGAATTTTCTCATCTAGACATTACTGGGCTCTTAAGATGCTCATAAAATCTTTATAGCTTTGATTTCTTTGGTGACATGAACCCGAATTTCTGAATACTTCTCTCATCCCTGATTTACAGTGAGAAGCATTAGAAGTAAAAGCCTGTCTCAGCATCAAAGGGCAGTTGTTATCTTTATGCTGGTTTGTTCCCTGATAAATGATGACACTTGAAATTTTCACACTTTTTAGAGATGCTCATTTCCACCAACCCATACTTTGGGGAAGTGCTGCTTTGTGACAATGGTCACATGATTTTAAAGCTAGCTAAAATTTGAATAAAATGATTTTAATGGTTGTTTGGAAGATTTGTGATGTCCTTTGAGGTGGCCAAATAATTCATTGTCTAAATAAGGATATATTTGAGAATAAAAGGGACACTATCATTGGAACACTGCAGTGTTGGATGGCAACGTAATCTGGCATTGTCTTGGAAAAACTAGGATGTATGGTCACCTGCATTTGACTGATTGGGTAGATTCTTCTCGGTTCTTTGGGTGTTACAGAAGTAGCTGCAAACCCTTGTGTTCTGAAAGTAAGAAATTTTTTCAGTCATTTGTCTCTGTCTTTTAACCAAATATATTCAATAATCTCTCTTCTGTTCAAAATATGATTTATTCTTTCCTTGTCAAAAATACTAAGTTATACAACTGACCTGTGTAACCTGCACATTGGGGTTCCAGAAAATTTCCATGGGTAGGTTTTACTACTGAAGAAATACAGTGTTACACTGGTGTCTGGAAAGTAGATTATTCCAGGTACTGCTGAAGGAATATAGAATAAGATACAGTTTAGAAAGTAAGGTATAAGGAATATAATTTAATATTAGGCCAATAATGAACTGTCCGTGACGAGAAACATGAGGATCTTGTCCTAACCCTTTCAATTCAAGAGCTTATGCAGTTCCCTTAAGTTATACGATAAAGCCTATATAAAGCCAACTAAATAAAACAATGACAATAAATTGTTTTATTTTGAATATATATATATGTGGAGTTTTTATTTTAATTTCCCACACATTTGAGTGTGTCATCAAAAATCATAAGACAATATTTGGAACTTGTATTGATAGCCAAGCTGAAAACTCTGCATTTGAACTCTAAGGAGCTAACCCAGTCCACAAAGTGAATTCCAAAATGGTGTTTGGAGATAGTGCTCATATGACTCTGGCAAAGTTAAAGGGGATGTGACTTGTGCCTTTTGCCTAGAAGAGAAACTAGAAGAATCTTGAGGGAGATACAAGTCTACCAGATGTCTTAGAGCTCCAAAGGGAGCACAGTGATATTTGCTAATGTGTGCAGCGTATTGAGCATTAATTAAAGGGCCTGCTGTATGTACTTAGGCTAATGTTGATTGTCTCATGTTGCAGAAGACAGCATATGCTGTACAGGGACTATGGGGAGGAAGCCAGGACTGACGGTCTCTGAAGGCACAAAAGGACAGTCAATCTGCTTAGGCAGCTGCTCCCCTTCTTGTCAGCATAGATATGACTCATGCTATTATTTGGATTTGGGAAAGCCTAGGCATTGATGAGAGAATAATGGAATCTCAAGTTCAAAAGTATCCCATTGTCACATAATGCTTGAACTCCTTTGAGAACATAAACCCTGCATCCCTTCAATTTTCTGTCCTCTCTTTTTCCATTATAATTGAGCTTGTTGAAAAAGTACATGCCGTCCTCACTTTTCCCGTATACTTTTTAAAAAATTTGAATCTGTATTGGTACTTTTAATATTGTTTCTATTCTTCATCTCTATTGATTCTTTGAAAGGTGTCTTAGTGCCACCTTGTTTATATCTGAGCTATTTCAAGAGAAAGATCCATGCAGCTGGGTAGATTCTGGGTTCTTGCTCATCAGTGTGTTTCCATCCAGCATTCTGCCTAGCTCACAGCAAACACAGTGCAAATGTCGTCTGAATGACTGACTGACTGAATCAGTGATTAGAGTCCAAGTTGATGAATGATAAGTCACTCTTTTTTTTTTTTTTGAGACAGGGTCCCGCTTTGTAGTTCAGGCTGGCCCTGAGCTCACTATGGAGCCCAGGCAAGCCTCGAACTCAGCAATCCTCCTGCCTCTGCTTCCCGAGTGCTGGGATGACAGGCATGAGCCACCACGCCCGGCGATAAGTCACTCTTAATCCATTTTATTGAAACATCTTCCTGTATCCTTCATTGTTTTTGTTTTCAACCTAGCTCTTAAATAGTGGGATCTATGGAGTGACTCATTATTAGATAGATGTTGGTGAATGACAACCTGTTGGTGTATACAGTTTAGAGCTAAGAGCTTTATCTTTTGAATATTAGCTTAGTCTATCTACCTGCCATGCACATTCTACTGAAATTAGTGATCTTCCTATCTTGTGATGGAGAACCCCTTTTGATTCTTCAGTCTTCTAACATTTAAGTCAACTCAATCATCTTACCATACCATATATTTTTCAAACTACTTTTTCTTAGAACTCTCCTATAAAGTTCAGTTCTTTGTCATTTTTTCTGTACAGTGTTCTTATATTCTCATTATAAAACAACTGTGCTAAACAGCTTTCCTATCACTGAGAGAAATAATACCCAACTTCATAACTTGAGAGATTTTTTTGGGCTCATAGTTCTCATATAATTGAACCCAGGGTCGATTGGATCCAAGTCAGAAAACTACAGCATAAGAAAGCTGTTCAGCCTCTGGCAACCAGGAAAAGGAGAGAGAAGGCAAAAATGTAGGACAAGAATGCATTTTTCCAGGTCATGCCCCCAGTGACCAATTCCAGCAGCATAGTCAGCCATGGGCTCATCAGTGGATTAACCCACTGACCAGGATAGTAGCAGTCACCTTCCCAAAGCTGCCTCTGAAGGTACTGTAAAGCTTAGGCTCGGGCTAAATAATACTTCCAGCTGAGATTGTGCTTTCTGTCAAGCAGTGTGTTAAGCATATCTGAAAAATACTCTTTAATCTTCATGAAGGTTCAGTGAGATAAATATTGTTCCCATTTTACAAATAAAGAAACTATAGCTCAGAAGCATTCAGTATCTTATTCCAGGTTTGTAGCGAGACTGTGCCAGTGCTAAGCTAGTTCAGGTTAGCACAAGCCAAGTCTATCATCCACTGGATTCACATTTACAGGGCCTTGCTGTGTTTTCAGAAGTTAATGAGCTTGGCATATTTGTTAGCAATATTTCCTCTTTGGTGAAGCCTCTATTCTTTCTGACCTTACCATCCCTATTTACATATTTTCTCTCAATAGCTTGGTTTTTCAGACAAATGACTAATAGAAAAATACCAATTAAGAACCAGAAAAATTTTCCCTTCAAGGGCATTTGATTCACCCCTGAAATAGCGAATGGAAAGCCTTGAATAAGAATAATCCTATGGGAGGGAGGTGAATGCTTATGTTCTGATGTAAACCAGAGGATGCTTTTAGAGGGAGGGTTGTTACACAGACTGTCAGGAATGTGGGAGACAGGATTTAGAGAACTGAAATATGATAGCCAAGAAAGACACAAGTGTGGGAATAGAAACATAGTCTTGAATTCATTGAAAGATATAACACTGTCCACATTTTTTGTACACGCCTGAGCCACTCTCAAGAGATGAAATATTCAATGAAAACAATCAGCAGAACCGAACTCTTTTTTTTTTTTTGGTAAGTACCAGGGATTGAACTCAGGCCCTTGTGCTTGGAAGATAGGTGTAGTACCACTTGAGCTAAATTCCTGGCCCTGGAGAATAGAACTTTAACACTAAATTTTAGAGGGAAGGTCAAGGAAAGGAATCTAGATGCTTCCAAATTGTCATTTCACAGAGATATCTTCTTAAAATCAAATACAATCATACAGGAAGCAGAGAATTAGAAAAATCCCACTACTAATAATAACATATTGCTTTGGTTATCATTAAGTGCTTTCTCTGTGACAAGTTCTTTTTTTTTATTGAATTCTTTATTGGTACAATTTATATACATCTCAAAATCACATATAACATTGGGAAATTTGTACCAGTATATACCACAAGTTAATTCTCATTTTTACCCATATCCCTACCCACTCCCCCCTCCTCCCCCCTTATACATGCTCTTTTATTTTCTTTCTGTATCATATTTATTCCTTCCCCTCA
>PVIC010020442.1:0-29532 GCA_004025085.1 Thryonomys swinderianus
CTGTTGCCTTCACTGGTCCTAAACCCCTGGCTGGACAGATGCTGTTGCCCCAGCCTTTACAGTCCTACCTAGGACTGTGCTCACTTTGGCAACATATAAACTAGAGTAGCTACGACTATAGGTCTGCTCCACTGTGTCTGCCTTGACATTTCTTTTAATGTTATAAAAGTTCCTCTCTTTTATATTTGAGACAAGGTCTTCCTATGTAGCTCAGGCTGGTCTTGAATTCTCTAGATCTCTTTGTGTAGATCAGATTTCCTGTCTCAGCATCCCAAGTGCTAGTATTATGGCATGTGCCACCACATCTGGCTAAAAGTTCCTGTTATTTTGGCTTAAGAGTGAGGAGATGGGACTTTGTTTGGAATGGTAAGCATCTTCTAACCCTTATCTGAAACTGACATCATGACCCTGGGAGAGGGATCCACACAGCAGCTTTGACATTACTCAAGAGTTAGAATTTGACTAGGCTCCTTTAACTGTGGAATCCCTGGCCTCAGTGACCCTGCACTGTGTGACAGGACACAGAACAAGGTAATGTCTGTGGGGCCTTTCCCCCATATTTCCCTGACCCCAAACCCAAGGTGGGTGCTGCCAGTCTGGACCATGGGCTGTCCCTCTTTCCCCTCTCAGCACTGCCCTGACCCCACATCTGTTCCACGGGACTCCAAGGAAACACCCCACTGAGCAGCAAAGCATCAGACAGTCTACAGTGTGGTCAGTGCAGCAGGTTGCTGGGGCTGCACTGTGGCCACTACAGTAGAACAGAATAAGTCCTGGGCTCCTTTCTTTGGTCTACAAAGCCCATCCGAGCTTGTTCTTACTCCCTTAGACTTTACCCCAGACTGCCATAGCTTTCACTGCTAATCTATCTGTCCCCAGAGACTTCTAGGCTCATTCTGCCCCAGAACTTCTGCTGGCACTGTTCCTCCACCTGGGCAGACCACAGTGGCTTTTTCTCTACCTCCAGGCCTTGCCCCCACACCTTCAGCTCTCACTTCTTTCTCCAGATCAGGCCCCATTGCTCCAATCACCCAATTTGCTGGCCTCATACCATTTACTACCTTCAGAAATTACTTTGAAATTTAATTTTTATTAAATTTTAATTTATAATTTATTTATTTTTATTTATTCTCCATCTCCCTTAAAGCATTGTCAATTTCCTGCTGTAACAGTGGCTGAAACAGCTCAGCACACACTTTGGGCTTGACAGACAATAGTTGACCTCATGGATAAAAGATGGCTTTTCCAGGGGCCGGAGGGTTAGCTCAGTGGTTCCAGTGCCTGCCTCGCAAGCGCAAGGTCCTGAGTTCGATCCCCGGTAACCACATATAATGCTGGGCGTGTAGACACGCCCACCAACAATCAACACTGCATACCATAATGCTGGACATGGTGGCTCACGCCTGTAATCCCAGCACTCGGAAGGCAGAGACAGGAGGATTGCTGAGTTCGGGGCGGCTTGCCTGGGCACCATAGTGAGCTCAGGGCCAGCCTGAACTACAAAGCGATACCCTGTCTCAAAAAAAAAAAAAAAGATGGCTTTTCCAGCCTTACCTGCTGCTCCTCAAGAGACAGGCAGCCTTTGGCCATCATACCTAGTTCCTTCTAGGCTATAAGATCAGCCTAAGCTAGGGCACCTGCTGGGCCCCCTTGAAATGAGCTGTGTGATGATTGCTAGGCCCTTCCATGGATACTGCACACAAAGCTCCATATTCTCAGGCCTGGACTGCCAAGGAGAGGGCAGGGTTCAGGGATATGGAATCATGGGAGGTGGTCCTTGACAATACACAGAATAGCACCAACATCCAGGCCACACTCCCCCAATGCTGCATGATGTACCTGCTCTGCCCCATGCAGACACATGGCTCAGGCAGTTGGCGTGGCAACCAGGCAGAGTCTGGGCTCCCATTTTGAGGTCCTACTACGCTGACTTAGCCTGGGGCTAAGACTGGCTGTCCAGGGGTACCCTTTGCCTCTGTGTCCCCCTTCTGCCTGCCTCCATACTCATCCTACTCTTTTTTCCATGCAGACCACAAATTCAGTCTGTGAAACCAACAGTGTCCTGTAGGCTAGGGGACTCAAACACACTCTAGCCAGGGGGATTGTGTTTTCCTCAGGAGCCACAGACTATCTTGTCTTCAAGGACAACTTTGGATTCAGTGTCAAAATATAGACCTCATTTATTGGCATGCATTTGGTATCACTACACCCTTCCCCGGTGTACCACCTGACTTATTGGCCAGAATACTGGCCCCTGTTTCCCAAGGGACTGCTGGGCCCATTCCCCAGGTTTTGCCTAGTTCACAGTTGGAAATATTGAGTAGCTGTGGCTCTTCATGCCCCACTGTGACCCATCCATGCTGGTCCTGAGACTCACTGTTATACGCAGAGTCCAGAGCTGCACCCAGGCCTTTGACTCCAGAGATTTTTCCACAGCAATGACATCATCACTCTTCCTGTCTTCAAGAGCCTATGAGGCATTTTCAGAGGAGGGTTGGAAAGGAGCTGCATCAGGGTCCCCAGCTACAGCCCAACACCCACTCATAGCTGTGAGAATTATGCAGGCAGACTGGAAATGTGAGGAAGACAAGGGGAGATTGACCCTGGCTCCTCTTTGCTGGAGTCCTCTGTTTAGTTGGCCCAATGTCAGTGGCTCTGTAAACAGAACCCTTACCCCCCCACACACACATGTACACATTCTCTCTCTCCCTCTCTCCTCTCCCCACCCCTCATCATTTTTTCCAGGAGAGCACCCTGTAGCTCCAGCCATGCTATTCACAGAAGGCTAGACTTTCACTGAGGATTCCTCCCTACGCACACAAAATGAAAATATGTCAGGCCTTATTCAGAACAGGTTGGGTACAAGCCATTCATACTCACCCTGCTGGGCAAGGTCACCAGAATGAGGAGAATTTTTTGCCAAAAGCAGAGACAGCTAAGACATAGAAAGAAGAGAGAAGCATCAAGAAATTGGGCCATTTAACTACATGTGAGACAGGCTTAGCTCAAGGGGCAAGGACTGCTCAGAAGACCACTGGGCAGCAGCAGGTAGGCCCTCTTGCTGACCTATGCCTAGACCACTGGGCTTGGAACTATCCCAAAGACCTGGCCTCTACCAGCACAGAGCCCTGGAATGGCCGCCCTCCACAGACCTGGCCACAAGCAATGCATACCTTCTGTCAGCTTGCCGGCTTGCTCTGCTGCCCCACCAGGGAGGATCTTGGAGAGCACACTCTCCCCATCGGCACCTGGCTGGCCAGGAGCAGCCCCTGGGGGCCCTCCAGGCCTGGCTCCAGCCTTCACGCCTATGGAAATAGAAGCCACCATCATAGTGTGCCTTGGCCTGGCTGTTCAGGGTCTGAGTGGGAAAGGAGCCATGAGGGACTTGAACATTGGTACCCTATGAGGTAGGAGGGTGAGGAGAAGGCTAGAGGAGTGAAGATAGGCTGATACAAGTAGGAAAGGGGGGTGGAAGGAAGCAGAAAAAAGGAGGTTGACAAATGAGCTCTAGAAAGTATGACAGTTTTTGTAGAATGGGAAGTTTCCAAAGGAAATTTGGTGTGGGAATGTAATGAGGGGAAGGAATAAATATGATTCTGAAAGAAAATAAAATAGCATGTATATAGGGGGTGGGGATGTGTGGGTGGGTAGGGATATGGGTAAAAATGAGAATTAACTTGTGTCGTATATTGGTACAAATTCCCCGATGTTATGTGTGATTGTGAGATGTATATAACTTGTACCAATAAAGAATTAAAAAAAAATCCAACAGTAAAAAGGAGGTTGAGGAAGGTAATGAAGAAGAAAGAAAAGGAGTGAGACCAGAAGGCAGAGGAGAGGACAAGAGAGAAAGGAATAGGCTTTGTGCTCACCAGTGCCTTCTGTTCTCTGCCCAGTAGCCTGGGCTCTAAGACCCCAGTGCTGGTGACCCCATGGGCTCATTCTAAGCCCAGGATCATCTTTTGCTGGGAGATCAGCAACCTACTGGGCACCTTCTTGAAGACTAGGGGATGTCCAGTGGGGGAAGCTCAAGTTGTAGGTGGTTACAGAGAGAGAACAGTGTGGGTATTAATGGCATAGCCAAGGGCGCCAAAGGGTAGGCTCACCTGCAGGTCCAGGTCCTGGTGTTGGCTGAGCCTGAGGAGCCCGTCCCTGTTGGGACGTTTTGGCTGTCACTTTAGAGCCATCTGCCTGTTCTGCCCGAGGCTGTAACACAGAACCTAGAGCTGAGATCTTGCCCATCAACTCTGCCCACACCCAGCCTGGATCCAAAGGGATGTCCAAGCTTCAGCTGTAGCATCTGCCCTGGGTGAGACCCCACTCACCGGTCCTGTTGGCTGGGGACCTGGGGCTGCCACAGAACCTGGATGGGGCTTCCCTGCTGGCTGGCTGGCAGCACTGCCTGGGCCCCGGGCAGTTGGCTGGATCTGCTGCTGCGGCCGGGACTGTGACAAGGCCTGCTGGGGAGGCTGCTGTCCGAGACCTGGCGGTGGCTGCTGCTGCTGCTGCTGCTGCTGCTGCTGCTGCTGCTGCTGCTGCGGTGGTGGTGGCGGTTGCTGTTGCTGCTGCTGCATCTGTGGTTGGCGCAATGCTGCCCCTGAGGGCATCTGCCTAGATGATGGTGGCTGTGACTGCTGTGGCCCAGGAGCTGCCTGCCGACTTTGCAGCTGTGGTGCTGCCTGGGGTTCTGGCTTTGGCTGCAGTGCAGCAGGCCCAGAGTGGGCCTGCCGGGAGCCCTTCTTGCTGTCAGAGGTGTGGTGGTATGCTGCTGGAGCACGAGATGGCTGGGAGTAATCAGTTGGGGTGGGATACCCAGGCTGACTCTTCTTCAGCATGGCTGAGGTGGGGCTGGGCTGAGGGTGAGGCCGGACCTCATGGCGACCCAGGTCCCGAGCATGTGATTTGGCAGTGCGCCTTCCTGACTCCTCACCAGCATGGCGGCCCACATGCCGCCCGTGCTCACTGTGGTGTCGATGTTCCTTGGCTGGGCCATGGCGGCCTGGACCACCCTCATCATGAGGCCACAGGCCCTCCTCAGGAGGTTCATCGTAGTCGTGGTAGCTGTGCCTGGTAGAGCCTCGCTTCTGGGAGGAGGAGGAGGAGACTGCATGGCCCCCATGGTGCCTGAGCCGGTCAGAGCGGGCATCCCGGGGCTTATCAAACCAGTCCGTCTCCTCCTGGCCCAGGTGATACGCTTCAGGGACCAAAAACAGAACACTGTCAACTCCTGGGCTGGCCACAGGGGCAGGCCTAGCTGAAGCCATGCAAAGAGACCAAAGTGGGCACCACAGCCACAAGCAGATCACTAGGTCCCAGCCCACCCTCCCTCAACCAGCCACCAGGGCACATGTGGAGCAAGCAAGGGCAGCCTCCAGCAGGGCCCAGTGGATAAGATGTCAGGCTGACCCTGCTGGGACATTTGGGTCCTGGGGGCCAGAGGGAAGCAGGCCCCCCGGGTGCTGAACATCTGCAGAAATCACCCCCAGCTGCCATTACCTTCACTGTCAGAAACCACGCAGTGAGAATCATCCAGGATGTAGCCCTCCTCACGCTTATATGAGTGGGCCCGTGGTCCATCCTTGACATGCTCCTGGACATCGGGCATAGAGTGGCTGGAGCAGAACTGTGGACAGGTATCCCCAGGAGGCAGCACACCTCCAGCGGGACGGGGCCGCCCCAAGGGGCTGACAGGGCTCTCCTCCTCAGAGGCCTGGCTCCGCATAGGGGGCCGTGCCCGGCCGTGGGTCATGCTCAGAGATGAGGGCTTGGAGCCTGCTTTCTGAAGTCGGTCCACAGCCTCCCGTTCCCGTTCATACCCCTTCCCTCGGCCACTGAAATCATGGCTGGACAGCTTTTCCCCACTGTATGCAGATGCTACCCGGGACCGGCTGCTCCCCCCATATATGCGGTCATCATCTTCCACTATGTCCCGACTGGATACCCCGTAGTATCTCTGCTGCTCATACACATTCTTCTTGAGCCCATAGGTGATTTCATCCTGGAACTTCCTGCCCCGAGAAGCCAAGCTGCTACTGACAGCAGGTGAGGGGTAAGAGGCCAGGTCTGACTCCACATCCTTGGCTTCTTCAATTGGTGAGAACTTGGAGATTTTTTGCTCTATCCCCTGCTTACGATGTTTGCTTCGTTTTGAGGATACAGCAGCTGGGGCTAGACTCTTGGAGGGATGCTTGGGTCCCATGGGCCCTGGACCATACTTTTCTACTCGAGCTCCATGCCTGTAGTCGCTGTCACTGTAGTAGTGGGTGCTGGTGGGTCGCCCATTACTCTCCATGCTTCTGTGGTGATGGCCAGACTTCCCACGAGAGTCGTATGAGTCCTCCTCAGATTCCTCCTCTCCTCTGGCATAGCAACAGGGCAGTGTGGGTCCCTCAAGGACAGCTGATTCTCCAGGCTCCTTCCCAGGACGCCCACTGCTGCCTGGTCCCAGTGGCTCCAGCCGCTGGCTATTGGGGGCAGTGGGAGTACTGTCCTTGGTCAGCTCACTGATATCATCGATCATCACATAGTTCCGAGGGACATTCTGCTCGAGACTGGTGTAGTGTGAATCAGAAGGGTAGCTGGGGGCTGGACTCTGGCTCACATTGTCACGGTCACTGGCTCGGGGCAGTTCAGGGGCTTTGCCCTGCTCATAGCTGCTGCTTATCGCCGGTCCACTGTAGCTGGTTTCAGCAGGGGCTGAGGACATGGCCACAACAGGGCTGGGAATCACCTCATAGTTGGTGGGCACCTTCTGCTCCAAGTCAGCTAACGATGTTTGGCGTGGCTTCTGGTGAGGTGCGTGGCTATCAGCTGGGACAGGCAAAAGGGTACTCTGTGTGGTCAGCATGGGTGTTTGGGCTGCAAAGTGGCCTGAGGGGCAAAAAGCCTGCTGGTTTGGCAGGCCAGGTTCGGCTGAGTAACTGGTGGCGGGAGGAAAGTAACTGGTTGTGGTAGGTGCTGGGTACGTGTTGGGGCCAGGGTAGGTGGGTGCCTGATGGCCTGGGAGTTCACTCTGAGTTGGTCCAATATTGCCTGCAGTGTACTGTGAGGCTGGAGGCAGGAATCGGGGCTGCTGGAAGGCAGTGGGGGCTGAAGGAGTGGCTGGTGCAGCAGCTGTAGCTGGGAAGCCTGTATATTGGCCGGCAGGAGTGGTGCAGCCCTGTAGCCGCAGCTGGTTGAGTTCACTATCTGATAGGTAATCTCGATGTGCACCAAGGCCACGCAAGGGCGAACATTCATGGCCACTCCGGTCTTTGGCCAGAGACTCTTTTCGTTGTGTGATGCCCAGCTCTAGATACTTGAGCTTAGCATCAATTTCTTTCTCCTCCTCATCCAGCTCTGCCTGCTTCTTACGCAGCTTGGTGGACTCATGCTCCACCAGGCGCAGATCTCGGTCCAGCTCCCGAAGCAGGCTGGCCTTGGTGGCAGGGGTGGTGGTGGGCCCCGCTAGCCCTCGCTGTAGCAGGTTGGCTGCATACAGCTGGGGGGGGGCCTGGCCAGACAGGGGAAGGTGACCCTCTTCTGGAGGGGGGCTGGGCAGTGTCCGCTTCACCTTGCGGGCCAGGCCGTTGGGTGGCAGCGCCGACACCTGAGACAGAGGGAAGGGTTGGCAGCACTGAGACCCAAGGTGTGGGTGACTGGACAGGGTGTGGGGTAAAAACCCAGGGACTCTGCACTGTTGGTTCCCTGATTTACTTAGCCTCAAGGCCTATCCCTGCCCACCCACCTGTTTTGTTCATAGTTCTTCTCCTTCCCAGAGCTCTAGGCAGTGGGCAGGTGTGGGGGAAGACTGCCCTCTACCCTGGTTTCCATACATGGCAGCTTAGAGAACCCCTGGAATTCTCCAGTGGGAGTGGAACCTTGAGGGAAGGTGATAATAGGAAAGGTTTGGTTCCTGGTTTGGAATCTAGCAGCCAGTGGGGGCTTGTGGCAGTGGGAAGCATGGACAGGAGCAGTGCTGTGGAGTGGTTCCTGGACTCACCAGCTCTTTAGAGGATCGTGGGGGAAGGATACACACTAGTGTTGCAGGCTGAGTCAGGTGTTGCACACTGAGTCCCTTTCTGCTCCCTGCCCCACTCCCCTCGAGAGTGACTTGCTGTTCAGCTACCTGCCCACCCTCCTCCTCTAATGGCTCTAACCTCTGCCAAACCCTCCTGGCACCCCTCTGTCAACCTACTGTTTTCTAGATCCACCATCAGGCCTCTCTCCAGCAGCTCAGCTTCCTGCTCAAGATTCCCTAGTGGTGCCCTCCATCTCACTCTCCTCACCTGACACAGCTGCTGCCTGAAGGACCACACTGCTAGACAGGTCCTCCCATTACACACCAGCTCCTAGTCCCCAGCTGGACCACCCAAACTGGAAGACACCAAGATTCTTTTGACTTCACCAAGTAACATTGACCATATGTCACAAACTGATAGTCTCTGAGCAAAAGTGGACCTTTAGTAGATAAACTCCTCATTCTGTTGCCTGTCTTTTCTTATTTTGGCCACACACCATTAAGGCCTATCCATCCTGGACTTACATGTATGACATGGGATCTGTGTACCTGTCTCTGCCCGGCCCTTCCTACCAGTCCAGACTCCTGATGACATCCCCACTGTCTACACACCCAAGGCTCTTCATCCTCACAAACCCCACCCTAGATTTTACTTTTTTCCTCTCTGTGTCAAAACTATAAAATGGGTAAATATATCTCTCAATGCCCTTGGCTCCTACCTTTCTACCCATAGTCTCTTCCTTCAGCCAACACTGTCCCCCTCAAAACTCTAAGATACCCATCCAAACCTGTCTTACCTGTCTAAAACTTCCAGAGGCTTCCAGGGCCTCTGGGGGAAGGCTCAGGACTCAGTCTTTGTCATTATGCCCTCAAGACCTCATCCTCATCCTCTCTATCACACAGCCCATGGCTAAGCCATCTCTCACAGTCCAGCAATGGCCACATGCAAAGACCCTCTGTCTAGAAAAGTAGATATGTGTGTGAGTAGTTTTACTAGAGGCAGGGAACACAGTGAGGCAGGCAACACACAGAAGCCCTCTGGGATGGTCTGAGGGTTCTGGACAGGGGCTGTGTTTTGCTGTAGGTCAATGGGAGTATGACTGGGGATGGTGAGTAGGGAGCAGCCCTGCCAGACCCATGGTCCTCCTTTTTTAGGAAATAAACATCCACGAACAAGCGAGTTCTGGAGTGAAAGCCTCCCAGATGGGAAGTGGGAACTGCAGAGCCCCGAGGGAGAGGCGCAAGGCTAAATTGTACTGGGAGGGAGAGACATGCTGGGAGGGGGAGGTTTCTTGTGAGGTGTGTAGATGGGTGGTGGGGGCCCATGTATGTGTTTCGTTGCCCAGGCTATCCTTGTCAGGCTGCAGGCTGTCAGATGTCCATTGAGGTCTTTTGCTTTACTCTTTCACCAGGGCCTCTGGAACCAGGGGTAATTCCACTCCCACTCCAGGGGGAACCCCTCCCTCTGGGGGCCCTTAGGCTAAGCAGAGACCCCTGTCCCACCCTGTACCAGCCCCGGTTCCCATACCTGGCTACCCAGTCCCCCCTGGTGCTGGTAGAGGGAGAATCTCTCTTTGGCAGACTCCTCGGCGGTGGGGCTGAGGGGCTTAGGGTCAGACAAGGACCGCTGCAGGGTCTTCATGGGCCGCGGCAGCGTCTGCTGGCGGAGCGTGCTGTCAGTTGTGAAGTGCTTCTGCGGACTCACATGGGCCTTGTTCAGCCTCTCACTGGAAGCAAAGGAGGTGTCCAGGAGCCGATGTGGGGATAGGGGTGAGACTGGTGAGTAGAGGACCTGGGGGGACTTGGGAGGCTGGCGGCTCACAAGCTGAGAGAGGGATTCTGGGGGCAGGTGGGCCTGGTATCCAATCTCCAGAGGATCTGGCTTCTTTTTTTCAAACCTGCCCAGTGGCCCTGGTGTGACAATCTGAATGCCAGGCAGGTAGGGGGTGATGGCAGTAGGGCCTACAAGTTGTGGTCCAGCCACACCCTGGGCCTGCCCATCTGGCTCTGTCTGGCAGGCCAGGCTCTCCCCATGCCCAGTCTTCTCTGGTGCTGATATGTACCTGATGATCTCCACCTTGGGGTCAGTGGCAGCTGTGATGTGGATAGCTGGAGAGACCTTGGGTAGCTGGTCAGGCTCTGTCTGCACAGAGCAGTCACTGATGGTTTGGATGCCCACACTGCTCATGGCCCTAGCAGTGATGGTGGCAGTGGATGATGAGGCAGTGGCATCGTGTTTGCTGTCGGAGCCGGAGTCTGAGTGCCGGGAAAGACGGGACCTGCGCCGGCGCACTGGCTGCTCCCACTCAGCATTGTCCTCGTCATCAGTCTGTACGCTGCAGTCAGTGCTCCGCCGTGTCCTGCGCCTTCGAGTCAGGAGGTACCGGCCCTCACCATCCTCATCATCTGTCTGTGCACTGCTGTCTGCAATTCTCCTTACCACGTAGGGCTCAGGTGCCGACTCTGGCTCACAGGCGTCCCTCAGGCGGGGCATGGAGTGCCTCTTCTTGATGCCACTGCGGCCTGCCTCCCATGGCTCCTCAGTCTGCAGTGACAGGTCTGAGGCAGAGCTGGGGAGACCCCGGTGTAGCACAGCCTCACGGGGCTGCCCAGGACCCTCGGGCCCTGCCACAGCAAGGAAAGCGGTGTGGGTCAAAGGTGGCCAATACTGGCCATTCTGGGCCAGTTCAGGGGCAGCTGGGGGAGGCCCTCGGCCAGGGGCCTCACAGGTTGCTGGGAAGGGGGTTTTCTGTCGCTGCTTCTGTTCCTCTAGCTGCTGCTGTAGCTGCTGCTGTAGCTGCTGGATCTGCTCCAGCTGCAGACGCTGTTGCGCCAGCTGCTCCCGCTGCAGAGCAAACTGAGCCTGGCGTTCCTCCTGCTGCTGCTGCAGCACATGGTGCTTGATGGTCTGCAGCTCCTGCAATTCCCGCTGCACTAGGAGCTGCTCTTCTTCCCGGTGCCTCTGCAGCTCCACCCTCTCCCGCTCTAGCTCCTCTTGAAGCCGCAACTGCCGAAGCTTCTCTAGCTCCACCCTCTCTCTCTCCAGCTGTAGCAGCTGCTCCTGCTGTTTCCGCTGCCGCTCTTCCTGAGATGCTTCCTCCTTTTCAAGGCCAGGCCGGGCAGGGGCTACACTCCCACCTCCCGCAGCCACAGCATCTCCTGGTGGTTTCTGGCCCGGTGGTGGGGCAGGGGTTGGGGCTGCCACAGACTCCTTGACAGCTGCTGGGGCAGCTGTAGAATGAGGTTCCTCTCGGGCGGCCCCTGCCTGCTTCTCTGGCCTGGGGGGGGCACCCACTCCTGGGACTTTGGCAGCAGGTTTCCCCAGATACACTGGCCCCTCAGCAGGTGGGATGCTTGAAGAAATGGGGAATCTGCTTGGTGCAGGGTAACGGTACAGCCCTGGAGGCCCAAGAGGTACCCGGGGGGCAATCATAGGTACTCGTGTGAGGCTGGTGAGTGCCATAGCTGTGGCTCCACCAGACACATAAGGCCTGAACATGCCACCACGCACCATGGGCCGCAGGACTGAGGCGGGCTGGGTGGTGATGGGGAGGGTTGCAGCAATTGGAGTGTTGATAGTTGAGTAGATCATACCGTCAGCTGCACGCACAGTGGCTGTTGATGGCAGCAGCTGCCTGACTGCCATTCCCTGGCCTGCTGTAGGGCCGTACTGGGCCAGGTTCCTGGGACTTGGATGGCCCTCCGGGAAAGTGGGGTTACCAAGGAGGCCAGGTCTGAGGGGAGCCAGACCCTGTGGAGCACTGAGCCCAGGCTCATGCTGTGGCTGGTACTGCACAAGGTCCGGGGCAGTGCCACCACTGCCATGCCGCCCACCATACTGGTCCATGGAGTTGAGTGCAGCACACATGCGACTGATCTCACGGGCTGTTGTGGCACTGTACTGGGCAAGGCTGGCCTCCTGGAAGCCAACTGCATCTCCCTGAGGCCCATACCTGTGGTCTGAGTAGATGTTTGACACTGAGCTATAGCGCCGCATGGGAAGTGGATGACTCAGAAGATCTGTGGGATGGCGCAGGTCTGTGAAAGAGCCATACTGCAATCTCTGTCCTATGTAGCGCCCGTCTGCAAAGCCCAGGCTGTAGGAATGCTTCAAGGAGCTGAGGTCCATGGCTGAGTCTCTTCCAGGGCCCTGAAAGAGCTGCCCAAGCCTATGGGCATGGTAGTTGAGGCCAGCCTCAGCCAAATTGGTGTCAGACATGGAGGAGTACAGCCTGCCAGGGAGGCCTTGTGGGTAGGGTCTCTGCTCTTCATGGGGTCCAGGCCCCACTACCCCTTGTGACTGGTAGGTGGGGGGCTCAGAGGGTTCAGGGTTCCTAGGACTGTAGAAGGGACCACTGCTTTGGCCAGGCAAGGCAGTATCTGCTACGCTCTTCTCAGATGCACTGGGGGCAGGATGAAAGGTACCAGTGCAGCTACTGCCAAAGGGGAACTTGTAGACCATATCACAGCAGGCCAGCTGGCTCTCAGGCCTCATCCCAGTGAGGTCCAGGGCACTTACTGATTCCTCTGGGAGCAGCGTGGTCACAGTACCTGCTGTGCCTTCTCCCATCTGCACCACCACAGCATGTGGCTTCCTGGAACCTGGCAGAGGATGTGACCGCAGCTCTGCAGGAATGGCCCGGTGTGGTTCAGCACTAGCTTCTGACACTGGGCCTGACTTGAGGCTAACACTCTGGGTGGTTCCCATCTGAGTGATTAACACATCCCTTCTGGGCAGAGGTGCTACCTGATTGGACAGATTATACCTGGCAAACTTGGCCTCTCTGGGCCTTCCTCGGGATCCACCTCTGTATGGGGCTGTTTGAACAGCCTGTTCTACTTGCTTGACCTGGGCCAGGCACACAGGACTACCCGAACCCTGGCCAAAGTCAAGTCGGCTCTGGAAGGGGTCTCCATACACCACAGGCTGCTTCTGCTGAGCCATGAGCACAGAGGAGGCCATGGTAATGCTTACAGTAGTGGAGGTACCCAGGAAGGCATGGGTCTGCTCCTGGGCATTAAGGTTGATAACCAAAGGCTGCACGGCAGTTGACTGCCGTCCTGGGATGGGATCCAGAGCAAGGCCGTACTTCCTTGCTTCCACAGCAAGAGAGGTCAGATCCATGCCTTGGTCGGTGAGGATGATAGGCGTGGGCTTGACAGCTGTGCGGAGGTCTACCACTGCACTGCCAGGTGGCCTGGGCCCTGGCTCAACCCGAGATGTTCCAGGGACAGAGGAGATCCGACATAGGGAGATGTTTTCAGCAGGGAGAGTGCCCCAGCTATATAGGGCCAGGGGCCCTTCTACACCAGCACTGGGTGCTCGTGGGAAGCCAGGTGGCCCAGGTGGCTCTGAGGGTAGCTGAGACACACTTGGAGGTGTTGTCTGGCTGTAGCTGAGGGTGGTAGGCTGGCTGTCAGTAGGTGAGCACAGTGGGGAGGTGGAGGCACTGGCATGTACCATTCTGGTCTGGCTGGAGGCGTCTGATGCCAGTGTGATGACCATAAAAGGAGCCTCCTGAGAAGTCTGTTGCCACACCAGGCGAGGTGTGCTGGGTCTGTGTGGAGTTTGTGTGCCCTGGGCTACCATGGAGGTAGAGGTGGGGGTACCAGGGCTCCGAGGCATTTCCAAGGAGGTTGGGCTTGGCGTCTGTGTAGAGAACTCTGCTGTGGCTCTTGGACCCAGCTTGCCTGGAGAGAATGTGGGGCTCTCTGAGGGGGATGATGGGGAAAGAGGTGGGCTAGATCCTGCAAAGTAGGAATAGCCCCAGGAAGTTTGGGGAGGACCAACCTCGCTGTCAGTCCTGCTCAGAGCTTTCTCTCTGGCAGCCCGACTGCCTGCAGCAGGGCTGCTAGAGGCCTCTGGGTGCTCCTCAGTTTGGGACCCATAGTTTGCAGTGGCTGGGCTCTGTCCATAGCTATAGGCTGTGGAAGATGGTGAAGGAGTACGCTCAGAGCCAGCTGGGGAGGTTGGAGTTATATACCCTCGTGGCGGGCCAGGTGGACAAGGAGCTACAGCTGTGGTGGCTGGGGTGCCAGGGCCCTGGGAGAGGGATGTGCCCACCTCCTTGGAGGTTGAGCTAGGAGAGGCAGGACTGCTGTGTAACTTGAGAGAGTCCTGAGGCTCCTTTGCAAAATGCTGAGTGACATGGACGTCAGGAATAACTCTGCTATCTGAGGAGATGGAAGTGGCAAAAGACACAGGGGCAGCAAGCTGGGTGGGACTAGTGCCAGGGGTAAGTGGGCCACCATTTTGCTTCATGGGGTCCATGTACGCACTGTCAGCATTCAGAAACTGCCTCTCCTTCTTCTTGTCCTCAGGAAAGGGCAGGTCCTGGGAGGAGGCCTGCCGTATACGGGCTATACTCTGTGATGTCTGAAGGATCTCCTCATACACAGCTGTTCCTAGGCTGGCCACTGTGCCCTCTGGGGCAGGCTGAGCTACTCTGCCATAGTCATGATCTGGGGTGTCTTGGTATTCAAAGGTGCCCTGACCCCGGGGCCCTGTGAGCTGAGAGGGGCCACTGTGGGGCCCATGAGCCCCTGACACTTGGTTCTGCTGCCTCTGGAGTAGCTCAGCTTTTCTCATCATCTCCTCATAGGCCTCCTCTGCACTCTTGAGGGGTCGTCCAGAGCTTGGAGTGGTGGAGCAGCCTGAGGGGACCTCAGTGGGGGAGTAGAGGGACATGAAGGTGGGCAGGTTGTACTCACTGCCTGACTTGTACAGCCGGCTGGGGCCGCCATCTGGGGCCTCGGCCTCTGAGTCAAGGGAGGGTGAAGGTGAGTACTCAGAGCAAGAAGAGCGGTGGAGCTCCTCCATCTCAGCTGCCTGCCTCAACTCCTCTGTGGGGGATGCGTCCTCGATGGGCGACAGGTTACTGGGTGGCGTCTTGGAGCGCTCACGGCGCCGCTGGGCCCTCAGCTCTTCCTTGTCACGCCGAGTCTTGCGGGCTGTGCTACGGATCCGTTGCTGCTCCACCTCACGCATCTTCTCTTGCTCACGAAGCAGCTCCTCCTCTTCCCTCAACTCTTCCTCCTCCGAGGAGTCCTCAATGGTGGGCAGCAGGGGCCCATGGGAGCGGTGCCGCGCCTTGCGCTGCTGCTTTGCTTCTTCTAGCCTTTGCCGGCGGCTAGGACTGCTGTCACTGTCTTCCTCTAGTGAGGACAGGGAGGTGGGAGAGGTGCCTGAGGTGTAGCTGGGCGTGGAGGCAGGTAAGGTGGAAGAGTGCTCTCCACGGGAGCGGTCCTCAGGTGAGCCTGTCAGGCTCTCCATCTCCAGCTCAGGCTCCCGGTCTAGACTGGCATCGGGGCCTTGGCCCAGATCTAGTTCATGGCTGTAGCTGCCTGAACTGTTGAGCTCAATAGTCTTGAATCGGCGCAGCCCACCCTGTAGGGCCCCGCCACTGTCAGTGGATTCCGCAGGCCCTCCCTCTGTGAGCAGTTCCTCATAGCCTGTGGTGGCATTGTGGGGCATACGTCTCTTGGGCAGTGCTGCTGGCTCTTGGCCGGCCTCAGGCCTGGGCCTGGTGCTACCCTTCTGGGTGCCATGCTTGGGCAGGCCATGCCCAGAGGCAGCAGTGTCATCTTCCTCCAGGTTGTCCTCCTCAGCACTCATCTCCAGAATCTGCCTTCGCATAAACTCCTCATCTGTCAGCTCTGCCGCCCGCAGTGGGGGCTGGGGTGGAAGCGGGGACAAGCCACTCTCACTGCTATCTTCCACATAGTCATGCCTCAGCTGGCTCCCAAAGTCATCTGAGGACTCAGCTGTGTCCCGCTGCTCCTGCTGGTGCCCCCACTCCACAGAGTCTTCGTCTTCCTCCAGGATATCTTCTAGCTCCTCATCAGAGTCGAAAGCCTCAGGCATGATAGACAAGGAATGGGGCCGTCGCTTCTGCTCCTCACCAGCACTGCTGCAGGATGGTTTGCTCTGCTCCACACTGGGGACTGCAGCCTGGGGCTCCAGCAAAGGCCGCACAGTGCCTCCCACCTTGTGGAGCTCTGAGGGGCTGGGTGGACGTGGTCCTGTCACCCCTGCACTGTCCAGCTGCTCCACCTCCTGCTGCACAACACCAGTAATCTCACTCTGGGAGCTGGAGATGCCATCAGAGGAATAGCCTGTGTCACTGAGGCTCTGTGGGCTCCGAGACAGGTCCTGAGGATAAGGCTTGCCCATTGGTTCCTGCAGCAGGGTAAGAAGCAGACACTGATTTGCAGTCTCTGTGTCAAACTGAGCCCTGAGGAAAAACTCCTCTACCTCTAAGGGCTTAGAGTCTACTTCCCCATCTCTGGCCTTGAATAAATTATATGCCTTATAGCTAGCCCCAAGCAACCCTAGATCATCAGAGAGAAACTTTCCTAGATCAAAAACCAGAAGGGCACCCAACAAAGTACCAGGTGTGGGACTAGGCTTCATCTCAGGCATGCCCAAGCCTCATTTGGCTTTCATTCTCAGGGAATCTCTGCCTTTTTCTGTAACCTACATCCTCAGACCCCAAGCAGGCAAGCCCTTCCTCAGCCTGTGCTATCTTGAAAGCCAGGGTCTCTGAGAAGCCAGTGGAACTGACCTCTGCCTCCCCACTCTTGGAGGCTTCTGGAACAGCCTTGACAACAGGGCTGGCATGTTCAATCCTCCTCACCCCGCTCTTTACTTTAGGAGTCCCAGGAGGCAGGGTTGTCTCTGGAGGTGGCTTCGGTAAGGGCTCAGCTTTAGCAGGTACTCCTGTCTTCTTTTCCTGGGCACTACTTGGGGTCTTGCTGGGTTCAGAAGCCTTAAAGGGCTTGGCCTGGGGGCTGGCCTTGCTGGGGAGAGGGGTGGACTTAGAAGGTTGGGTGCTGGCCTTGATGGGCAAGGGGCTGGCCTTTGTGGGCAAGGGGCTGGCCTTGGCAGGCAGAGGACCTGATGGCTGGCCCAGCCCCTGTGGCCCTTTCTGCTTCAGAGGGGCTGATCCAGTTGCATGGTGAGGAGCCCCTGCAGGGGGCTGCTGTGAGGTGGGCAGTGGCAGGGGGCTCTGCTCTCCCAGGCTGCCATCCAGCAGCCTCTTAGTTTGGCAGTTCAGACAGAGCCACTCTGTTTTCTGTAAGGAAACAAGAAAGAGGTTGATGAAAATCACAAAGACAGCAAAATTCTCAAAGAATATTTCCATGACTATTTCTGTATCCTTAAGGAGGAAAAGCATGACACCAAAGGCATAAGGAGAAAAAAACTGATAGATGTATTGCCCTGAGTGATAAACTTCTCCCCATGCTTAAGATGAACATATACAGGGCCAGAGATTTAGCTCAGTGGTTCCGGCGCCTGCCTTGTAAGTGCAAAGTCCTGAGTTCGATCCTGGTAACCATATACAATGCTGGGCATGGTGACTCATGCCCACCAGCCATCAATACCACATACCACAGTGCCGGGCGTGGTGTCTCACACCTGTAATCCCAGCACTTGGGAGGCAGAGTCAGCAGGATTGCTGAGTTCGAGGCTTGCCTGGGCTACATAGTGAGCTCAGGGCCAGCCTGAACTACAAAGTGAGTCTGCCTCACTTTTTTTGAGTCCCTGTCTCAAAAAAAAAAGATGAACATATACAAACTGAAAATGACAAGTCAAGAAAAGAAGGATCCTTTTCTAAACCAATAGAGAACTTCACTGGGCCAGAAAAGGAAAACTGCAGGTGAGATGAAGCCACAGCAGTACAAGGGGAAGTTGGAGTCCCAACCTCTACACCTTTTACCCCTCAAATGTTGGTATGGAGTCCAGTAGTTGGAAGCCCCTATAGAAAAGGAGTGGCAGCCATGGAGACGCTACCCCTCCTCAAATTTCTAGCTCTCAAGTCTTCCATCCATGCCATCCTTTCCTAAGGGAGGGCTGTGCTGGACAAGGGCACACACCTTGGCTGTGGAGAGGCTATCTGGTAGAGTCCCTGTTTGGGCTGAAGGCTGAGCAATCAATCCTCCCTCCTCATATCCCCCCCCAAGTCACCTTGTCTAATGCCAGCAAAGAGCATTGAGGAGAGGGCTTCTCTGTTCTCAGGGTTCTGGGCTGTTCCTTCCAGAGTTGGGCTGGCATCAATTCTTAACTATCAGCCCCTGCTTTCAGGGTACGCCACTGCTTCAGGCCCAAGGTTGAGAGCTGAAGAAAGCCATGATCAAGATAGAGACCAGCATATAGCCTCCTTGGGGCCCACAGTCCCAAACATGTAGCATGGGACTGGGGATTCAGCTCAGTGGTTCCAGTGCCTGCCTTGCCTGTGCAAGGTCCCAAGTTCAATCTCTGGTACCACATAAGAAAAACAAAAAAACCAAAAAACCAAACAGGGCCTTGAGAGCTTGTTTGGAGGTTCTAGCAGGGGAGTGCAGCTATTTGTATACCTTTGATGGAAGAAATGGTCCTCTTCTATCGGGGGTGGTCATCCTCTCTGACCAAGCTTTGATAGGGACCCACATGGATCAGTGAATCAACTCTAGCCATCAATGGGGTGACAGATATCACAACCAGATTGCCCTCACATCCAGAAACAAACACACAAACAAACAAACAACATGTATGTGTGGGTTGGAGATTTAGCTCAGTGGTTCCAGTGCCTGCCTCACAAGCGCAAGGTCCTGAGTTCCATCCCCGGACACCACATACAATGCTGGGCATGGTGGCTCATGCCTGTAATCCCAGCACTCCGGAGGCAGAGGCAGGAGGATTGCTGAGTTCGAGGTTTGCCTGAGCTACATAGTGAGCTCAGGGCCAGCCTGAACTACGAAGTGAGACCCTGTCTCAAAAAACAAACAAACAAAACACATGTACGTGCAAATATGGTACAGATAATAATGATAAAGCTTTCAGAACACCAGAAGCCACAGCTAAGACCTCTACCTCCAGAGTTGAACAGGGATGAGTTTGGGCATTTATGGGCACTGAAAGGGTAATTCCTGAAGTAGGTGAGGGCCCAGGATCCTCCTCCAGGGTCAGAATTTAAGGTACTCCCCTGGCCCAATGGGGAATGAGGGTTACAGTATAGCCCAGAGCAAGGTCCCCTGATACCTGTATCTGTTCTTACCCCTAGGGTGCAGAAGCTTGGAGCTCCTTCCTTCCTATCACTGCTTACCTTAGGTGCCTAGACACTCAGGATTTCACCAGCAGCTCTGCCACCAGGATGGGGCATTATGAGAAGTGAGGGGTCACAGAGCCAGTGCGCAGGGGAAGGTGTGGTTGCTGGTGCTGACAGTCCAAGAAGGTCAACAGCCTCACCTCACACAGTATCTCTGGGCCCAAGTCAGATCCTAGCCCATGTGGCAAAGTCTTTGAAGCCCTTAAACCCCAGGCCCTTACTCAGGCCACCATGGCACATACCATCTCAACAACTTTGCCCTCCTTTGCTAACAACACAACTCCATTTCACCCCTACCCTATGCCTCAGTACAGGTCTGGGCATGGAACTGGGCTTTGGAGTGTGTTGAGGGATCCACCTGGTCAACAGGCTTGTTACTCAAGGTACAGGCAGCCTCCTAAAGCTGAAGCTCTTGCTCTTCTCAGAGGTCCCTGGCCATGCACAAGTCCTAGGCAGAAGGATGGAGAAGTGGAAAGGGACCCTTGAGAAAGTTTCCATTTACTCAGTTTACTCCCTAATGGGTCTATCCCTATCTCCACTCCAATTTCTTTATACTTTAGCTGATGCTCTGGTGACCCCCCCACATAAACCCCTGTGAGGCAGGAAGTACTGCTTACTTGGCCTGGCAGTGTCCATCCCTGAGGTGCCTGCAGAGAGTGCTGCACAGAGTGAGACAGACCTGTGGTGGATATGGTATAGGAGAGCACAGGGCCTGATTGTGAAACCCCAGCCCGAATGACCCAGCATAACCTGAGACAATGGAAATCCCCCTTTGTCCCAGAGGACTGTGAGTGGCAAAAAGACCTTAGGCAGAGGCCAAGAGAGAGAGTTCTGGGAATGAACAAAAAACCCAATCTCTAACCCCAGGATTGGGATAATGGGCTTAGGATCTGGGCCATACAGGGGATCCAAGCAATGCTGTCCTGATCCTAGTTTAGTTGGATTATCTACCATGGCTCACCTTTCTGGCTTGGAAAATCGCTAACGCTACCTCTAGTCTACAGACCCTGCTCTAGAAGCAACAGTCTAAATCAGAGGTGGTGAACCTTTTAGAGCTTTCAATGACAATAAATAGCCTGCTGTGGCACTTGTACCATAGGTTCACTACCACTGATCTAAATGAAGCGAGAGCGTCTTAGGAGGGTGGTCTGACAGAACAGGCAGATGCAGTGCAAGGGCTTAGGCTAGCAGAGGCAGAGGCAGAGGCCTGCTTACCTGAGCCTCCAGGCATCCCTTGGGAGAGCATGTCACTTGTAGTCACATGCTCCCTGAAGCCTTTGTTCCATCATAGATTTGTTCCATGGAGACAGCCGAGTTGCAGAAAGCCTGCTTGGTTGGCTGTCTTGCTCCCGGCTCTGCTGTAGCAAGCAGTGAGAAGGGGAGTGTGGCAGGAGGAGGGATATGAAGTAAAAGCTAAAAATAAACACTGACCTGCCTCCTAGGCCTTCCCCACCCTCTGAGAATGAGAGGAGAGGGTACAAGGCATTAGATAGGGACAGAGCCAGGGGCGCTGGTTCAGCCAGGGCCTCTAGGGTTGGAGATGGATGGAAGGCAGACCAGGACAAATCTCCACGCTGGGGGCTAGAACATAGTCTCTGGGTCTCAATGTCTTTATTCACTCTACTCTCATCTTTGCCTACCCCAGTATGCCCCCTCCTCTACCCCTTGTTCTTCCACTTCATTCATTCATTTCATCACTGCAATGTATATTCCCTTCCTCACTCATTCAGTCATTTACATGTGGGAAGTGACCTGGGGGTTGTCACTGTGAGGCCTGGAGAACTGCACTAGGTGCTGCCCTAACTAGCAGTGAGGAGGTCTGCACTAGGAACGGTGCTGCCCAGCTCCCAAGAGAACTGCAACCTCATCTTTTTTTTCTTTTTTTTTTGAGATAGGGTCTCGCTTTGTGGTTCAGGCTGGCTCTGAGCTCACTATGTAGCCCAGGCAAGCCTGGAACTCAGCAATCCTCCTGTCACTCTGCCTCCCAAGTGCTGGGATTACAGACTTGAGCCACCACGCCCGGCTGCAACCTCATTTTGAATTACAGGATCTGATTGCTGCCTTGGGATGCCAGATTAGTGGCGACAAGAGGTAAACAACCTCTGGCCCGAGACGGCTTCCATTGCTCCTTCCGTTAGGAATTTGTTGTTCTTTCCTTACTGATCAAGTTGCTTTACAATCTTTGCTAGATTTTCTGACCATGTGCTAATGGTAAAAGATATTGCTTTAGTGGTTAAATAAAATGACAAAGAGAAGTAACTTCTCTTGGAGTAGAAAATAGGGAGATGTTTAAAGAATAACAAAGACCTGAACCTTGAGAGTCACAGCTGGACTTTAGCATAAGATAAGGGACCTGCTAATTGCCTGGGAAAAAGTTTTAGGAATAGGGAGGGCACATTCTGTAGATTATTAGATGTTCCCTGGTAGAAAAGTTTATCTCTACACCACCTGTGAAACAAGGCTGTGATAACTGTTGATTTTTTTTTACTACTATTTACCTAACTAATTGTAAAGATTCACACGCGGGCGCTCTAGCTAGAAATACTATAAAGGAGCACTGAAAAATAAACTTGGGGCCTGCTCAGCATTGACTGAGAGGTCCTCCCGATCCCATTATTCTGTCTTCTTTCTTTTCTTAGCCGCACCCCTCGACTTCGTAAACCTGCTGTTTTGTCTGGCAGGCTCTGGCATTTACACATTCTCCCATACTCTCCTTCACTGAGCTCCAGCCAGCCTCAGCCCTGGGGGAACAGCTACCTGCAACCCCTTGGTTTATTCCCTTCAGCAAGTGGACAGAAAATGGATAATGAGGAGACTCTGATGGCCATTTATGCCTTACCTCCCTCTGACCTCTGCTTTCTGGGTGCAGAAAGGTGGGAAATGTAGACCTGGATGCTTGGATGGAGCTCAATAGCTCAGGGTATTACTGCTTTTTGTTGTAGTTGTTTCTTGGTACTGGGGACTGAGCTATGTCCTCAGTCTTTCATTTTTTTACTTTGAGGCACGGTCTCACTAAGTCACTAACTTGGCTAGGGCTTGGCTTTGACTTGCAATCCTTCTTCAGCATCCCAGAATGCTGAGGTTATAGGCTGCACTGTTTAGGGTGAGAAAAGGGAAATGAATTCACTAAGAGATGTGTGAGGTGTTCCACAGATGTGTGAGATGAGATCCCTTGTGGAACAAATAACTGGTGTACCCTGTGGATCTACCACAGTCTTACAGAGCTCATAGTTCACACATTGTCCATTTGTGGAGTTGAGCTGTGTAGCAGTCTGGTTATGATGTCACCATTCTGGTTCACATCTCATGGGGATCACATTGAGCCCCACAACCCCAAAAGGGGGCAAGGAATAAGAACACCAGGAGAAAGGATCCCTGGAGCCAAAGATTTAGACAGAGCCACCACCAGTGCTGCTGTTCTTCTCTTGATTGTGACATAGACCTATGTCCTTATTTCAGGTCTTCCTTTCTGGGCTTTTACCTGCCATTGACAAGCCCTAACTGGTATACCCAGTATGTGTCCCTGTGACTGGGTCATGCTCATCTCAGAGGGCTGTGCTCATTAAATGTGTTCACTCCCCGTGTAGTATTCTGCTCAGTGAGATCAAGGCTTGGACTGGACACAGTACCCATTCATACCCAGAGGGAGGGGCTTGTGAGGGCTCTTTCTTCCCCTTGGAAGTTCTCTTTTAGGATACTTTGGATCCAATCTCCTGGCTGAAGCATAAGTATGTGAGGCACAACATCTCTACTGGCTCTCATAGAAATCCAACAAGAGTATGACTATCCTATTCTTCATGGAAGGAGACAGGGCTTCAGAGGTCACCACCTTACCGGTAGCCTGAGGAGCAGCAAAAAATGGGCAGCTGGGCCTTATACCTGATGCCCTACCATAGCCTCTGCCCATAGCCCAGCCCCAGCCCCATATACCCCAGGTCCCAGGCCCTTTGCTCAGGGAGACTGGATTTCTTGAGGGCACAGCTAGAATTTCAGCAATGATGCTAAGTAAAAAACTGGCAAGAGAGCTGGGAATTTAGTTCAGCAGCACTGTGCCTGCCTCACCAGTGCAAGGTCCTGAGTATGACCCCTGGGACCAAGTAAAAAAACCTGGCATTATTAGAATAGCTCTAATTCCACTAGTTCCTTCACACACTCTATTGTGAAATTAAAGTTAATGGAAAATTAGTCCAGGGCACCATTATCTTTCAAAAAGTAAACAGGTTAAAGGACAATTGGAATCAACAACTCTTAATTACAAAATGACTTACTCAGAACCACTATTTTTTTTTTTTTTTTTTAATGAGACAGGTCTTGCCTTGTAGTCAGGCTGGCCCTGAGCTCACTATGTAACCCAGGCAAGCCTGGAACTCAGCAGTCTTCCTTCTCCTCCCCAGTGCTGGGATTATAGGTGTGAGTCACAACGCCCAGTTTTTTTTGTGTGTGTGTGTTTGTTTTTTTGAGACAGGGTCTCACTTTGTAGTTCAGGCTGGCCCTGAGCTCACTATGGAGCCCAGGCAAGCCTCGAACTCAGTAATCCTCCTGTCTCTGCCTCTAGAGTGCTGGGATTACAGGAGTGAGCCACCACGCCCAGCACTGTGGTATGTGGTATTGATTGCTGGTAGGCGTGAATCACCACGTCCAGCATTGTATGTGGTTACCGGGATCGAACTCAGGACCTTGTGCTTTTGAGGCAGGCGCCGGAACCACTGAGCTAAATCTCCAGCCCTGTTTTGTTTTTTTTTAAAAGAAGTTTCAAAGGGAAAAAAATAATCTAATTTTATTACTTCTATCATATGTCTGAACTCAAGGAAATATGTGTTTACAGTAAGAGATATTGTGAAAGATTCCCAAGAGTTTAATGTGGTTGGTGGCTGCCTCACACTGTGCAGAGACACAGCTGGCACTCTGAGCATGGCAGGCTATCCTTGACCAAGCAAGATTGGAGACCAAACCCTAGGACCTGGAGAAGGACTCAATAGCTCTATCATTCTATTCTCAAGGATGAGATTCTCAGCACCTGGTGAAAATTCAGAAGCCTCTACTCAAGAACATGCAAAATAGGTCATAGAGAAGATGAAACTGTTCAATAGACCAAGTGGTTGTATCTCATGAGATGAGATAAAAGCCATACCATGGCCTGCTTGGTTAAAGTCTTCAGGGAAGAAAAGCAACACTGAAGGAGAGAGATGCAGCCCTTCCCCATTGGGCCTTCACAAGATTCAGACAGGTAAGCTGGTTTGGAGGCTATGGGAGGACAAGAAAGGGAGGACTAGGATTTTGACCCTAGGATGGAGAAGAGGGTTGAGATTCTATGACAAGGAGACAGAACTAGCAGGGCTTGGTCCATGGAGTGGATAGTGAAGTGAAAAGAAGAGTTGAACATTAACTCCAGTTGAGCTCCAGCTTGTAAATCTCTGGTAATGGACAATGACAGGGTCTCCATGGGAGGGCCCACAGGAAAGGGCAATATTGGCGGCCTATCCACACTTTCTCAGAGCAACAACAGGCCCTTTGCAACAAGAGTGTTCTACTGGCAGAGCTTTGAGAGAAAGGAGTTGAAAGAACTGCAACCTCTTTTGATTGCCATTAGGAACAGCAGACAGGGAGGTAATGTGCCTGGGGTGGGAGAACGGAGGACCAAATCACTCAGCACCTTTGCTTTCAGGCCCATAGAGCCCACCAGACCTAGTAGAAGCAAGGGTGCTCTTAACCAAGGAAATACATGGAGACAGGACATTTTAGGGTGTTAACAAAGGGATAATGCTAGCAGCAGAGAGGCAGAAACCTTAAGCAGCTAATGAAAAGCTTAGATCAGAAGCCAGACACTTTATCTAGAGTCAGCATGTGACTGAAACATTTTTGTTCAGGCTGATTCAGCACTTTCTGTGGCCCACTCTGGGGCTACCAAAAAGAGCCTTAGGAACATTTATGCTCTTGGACAGAGATAGTTTTGCCTCCCTTTTATATACATCCTGCTTAGGGAGAAAATGTGGATTGAGAGGTCTCCTGGGCACAAGGGTCCTTCACAACAGGCCAGGTTGGAAGTCTACTAGGGCTCACAGTCCTTCAGTGTCAAAGGGTACCTCCCAACAAGCCGTGGGCTTGTATCTGATGGCACCTGGACAAGACACACAGCTGGTGCTCCCTTGGCCCTGTGGTGAACTTTGGTATGCTCTTCCTCCCTCTGACAGCCAGAAAAGCTGTCCTCCAATGAGCCATTGTGCTTAGAGCCTGGGAAGGTAGCAGTATGGATCCTGGAGGACTATGACTACATGGTATCATGTGAAGAGGTCACTTGTCTTGTTCAGGACTGCCCCTCCCTGCATGCTGGAAAGTGTGGCCATGGTGACCAAAGTCATCTCCCTAGTCATACTAGGTAGCTCCCATGGGACTCCCACAGAGGGCTGCTGGATCAACACAAGTTAGAACAAAGTAACATAGGATCTGAACAACACTATGCTCTCCTTTCTTGTCCTGTCCTAAGCCAGCACAAGTTGTACTTCCCATTACCTGCCCTACCATCAGTCATCCATGACTCAGCCTGAGTCCAAAGAGCTGAGGTGGCACTGACATACAGGAGACAGGGGTCTTGCATTAACCATCTCCTGATATGATACACATCCACCTGTAAGATAAACAAATCATAGGGCCTGAGGAGACACACCCAATTATGCAAAAGCCAGCCATGGTGAGGTTCACATGGGTGGCTCTGGGCAAGGAAGAGTGGGTAATGGGGTTAGGGAAAGAGCAGAAGTGGCCTCCAGGCCAATAGTCCAGCAAACCTGGAGTATTTCCACCTTTCCAGGCCTTCCAGGATAGATTCCAAGTTTTGCAAGAACACTGGGCCTCTTGCTCCCTTCTATCTGGCTCTACACAGGGCCTAGTACCCTACCCTGGAGCAGAGATTGGAGAAAGACCAGCCCTGGCCCCTGCTTTCCTCCAAACTTTTCTATGGTAAGAAGATCATCTCTGTGCATCCTCATAAGCAGACCTTAGGAGAACACAGGCCCAACCCAGTCAGGAGAAAAATGTAGAAAATGGTTTTGGTAAATAGACTGCCTGCCATACCTATGACTTCAAGAGACAGGCTTGAGTGTGAATACCATCTAACTTGGCAGGAGCTTGGGCAGTGGGTCTGTCTCACTGTGAGAAAGCCTTCAGCCACATCCTGGGTTAGGGGCATAGCCTTTTGCTCCATGGACCTTCAACTGAGATTGAGGGCAGGATGGGACCTCATGCTTTTTCTGTCTGAGCAAAGGACGTGGCATTTTTCATCAGGGCCATGCTTATGGTGGCTGGAAATGAGGAGGCCAGCTCTGGATCTCCCAAGCCTGAGACACCTGCAGAGCACTGATCAGTCAATCAGAGGCAATAGGCACAATTTCCCTCTGCCACTCTGCCAATCAGTTACTTGATGGAAAGACAAGAGCCAAGCCAGGGGCAGGAAAGGGAGCATAGCTCCCTGCAGCATCAGATGTGAGGGACAGCCCACTGCTGCTGCCTGACTTCAAACTATCTTGTCCTAGGCCCTGGCCCCTCCCGAGATCAAAGGAGCATGCTTGGTCCAGCTTTCTTACCTCTACCAGGTGGGGTGTTGGGTTGAAGCCACACAGGTTGCACACCTGGAGCTTGCAGGTGGTGCAGGTATTATAGTTGGCAGGGCCTTTGCTGCCCATGTTGAGCTCGGCTTGGCACAGTGGGCAGGTGGCCTTCTCCTTCGGCGTGGTCTTTGGCTTGGCCACAGCCTTGGGTGATGCTTGATGTTCAGCTTTGCCATGCTTTGGACTGGTTGTTCCCCCAGTCTTTGCCAGGGTTCTAGGCCCAGATCCAGGCCCTATTCTAGCCCCAGGCTCAGTTTTGGTTCCAGGTGCTGGCCCAGGCCCTGAGCTTGGGGGTCTTGGGCCAGCCTCCTTGCTGGCATCACTGAAGACAATCTTGGGAGGCCCCTTGCTAGGGGAAGGCTGGCCCTGGGAGTCAGCATCAGGTTGCACAGACATGAGGGTGCTCGCCTGGGTCAGCAACGATGCGCCAAGGCCAAAGAGCTTCCCAGTGAGGCCCTCCTGGGTCTGCTCACTGGCACTGAGCCCAGAGGACACTGTGGTGGCACTTTTTGCTGGGGATTCTCCTGCAGGTGGCCTGGGCTCAGCTGTGGAAGGCTTTGTGGGGAGAAAGGGCTGAGAAGACACCTTCTCCCCCTCTGTAGGGGCAGCTGATTGGGCAGGCCCCAGCACTGAGGTGGCCCTGGATGTCTCAACCTGGCGGGCACCCAGCTGTGGGCCCCCAGGGCCCCTAGACCACTCTTGCTCTGGTTTCCCCAGAGGCTGTTTGGCTGGGGAATGAGCAGGAGACAGGGCTGGGGAATGCAGCTGCTGCTGGCTCTTGGAGCGAGGTGCAGTGGTCATATCCATCCCCAAAGCCCTCTGCATCTGACAGTTGAGACAGAGCCACTCCTTCACCTGGGGAGAGAAGCAACACAGTAAGCATATGGCTTGAATGGCTGGTGCTCAGGCCCATGTCAGTGCAGTCCCCATAGCAACAACACAAGCTTCTCACACACACACAGAGGCATCAAGCCCCCACTCTGGCATCTCTAGGGTACCAGGGAACAGGGATGATAGATGGCACTTCTCTGGCCTCTAGTTACCACCAGACACATTGGGTAGGGCAGAGGTAGCCCAATATGTTTGAGCCTGTCTCCACCCACCAACCCCTGCCTACTGGAGCCTTCTGTCCTGAGTCTTCCCTGTCGCCCAGAAGCTGTACCTCAGATCTGCACATGGGACTCCACCTCTATCTCACCAGTCCATGCCACCTTCCTCCTACTGGACAGTCCCCAAACTCTCCAACCAGTCACTTTCCTTTCCCTGCTTTCCTCTTCTGGCCATTTCCACTCAACAACCAGAGTGACCTCTGACAACACAAACAGAAGGGAAAGCATGGCCGTAGAGTAGTGTCTGGCATGCAAGAACCATTCAGTAAAATCTTGCAGAATGAGCAGGTGAAGAGTGACAGCTGAAAGAGGAAGGCACAGGGAATAAAAAGAACCCACATTCCGGTCCTCCAGGCGCTCAGAGTCTCAGTGAGAAGATAAGATATGTAACAAAAAAATCTCAAGAGGCAGTAATAGGTTGTAAGTGATTAATATAAATGGAATGCAATAAGACTTTTGTTTTTCTTAAGGAAGAGGGTTGTTTTCATTGCAGCAGATCAAGACCAGGCCCTTGAGCACACTAGGCAAGAACTCTACCACTGACCTACTCTCCCACCACAGGGAGGAAACAAATGGGGTAATTATTCTTTCAGGACAATAACAGTAGCACTGTGTGTTTCTATTTCCATGAGAGAGGTATACAAAATATACAGTGAATGTTAAATTTAAATAATTATTACAAGGGGCTGAGGATTTAGCCAACCTTGGACGCACAAGGGCCGGAGTTCAATCTCCAGTACCGCAAAAAAACAAACAAACAAACAAAAACAATTATTACAATGAAAGACATATTGTCATCAATCCCCTCACTTTGAACACACTTATCCTATTATTCTACATAACAATTACATATTTCATGGGGAGTTGGTATATGTACATAACATATCTCAATTCTATTTTCTTTTTTTTTTTTTTTTTGAGACAGGGCTGCACTTTGTAGTTCAGGCTGGCCCTGAGCTCACTATGTAGCTCAGGCAAGCCTTGAACTCACAGCAATCCTCCTGCCTCTGCCTCACGAGTGCTGGGATTACAGGACTGAGCCACCATGCGTGGCATTTTTTGTTTTGGTTGCAGGGTCTCACTTTGTAGTTCAGGCTGACCCTGAGCTCACTAAGTAACCCAGGCTAGCTCGAACTCAGCAATCCTCCTGCCTCTGCCTCCTGAGTGCTGAATTTACAGGCTTGAGCCACTACAGCCAGCATTGTGGTATGTGGTACCTGAGACTGAACTCTGGACCTTGAGTTTGACAGGCAGGCACTGGAACTACTGAGCTAAAACCTCAGCTCTCTATTTTCTTTTTATTCCATACACAATCCCCAAGCCTATTCCTTCCAACTTGGTCTACTCATTAGCAAAAGCTTCATTTTCAGTATTCCTCTCCCTCCTTTTTTTTTTTTAATCTCTGCATTTATCCCATCATTTCTGCCAGTTTTTGAAACCTTTACAAGATGTGATTTAAAAAATATGGTGAATTCTGGTGCTGAGAGCCATTCAATAGAAAAGGTAAGTCTGTTCTGAAAGAAAATAAAAGAGCATATATATAAGGGGTGGGGGGTTGTGGGTGGTTAGGGATGTAGGTAAAAATGAGAATTAACTTGTGTCATATACTGGTACAAATTCCCCAATGTTGTGTGTGACTGTGAGTTCCATATAAAATGTACCAATAAAAAAAATTCAATTAAAAAAAGGTAAGTTTGTAAAAATATTACAAGGTGTCCTCATCTAATTAACTGGAT
>PVIC010020443.1:0-29527 GCA_004025085.1 Thryonomys swinderianus
GGGGAGAGGAGGGGGAGGGGGGAGGGGGGAGGGAGAGGGCCAAAAACCCTTGGGTTGGGGCAGGTTTGAATTTCCAATAATTTATCAAGAATCAAGAGGCAGATTTCCTCTGGGAAATATTAGCCCTTAGGTTTACAAAGTGCCTCGGTTGTAAATACTCATAAAAACGACAATTTGTTGGGCCATATTTATTCTTAAGCCGGTCAAAAGATATTAGCATGTTCTGACTGCGTAAATCTGCCAGCGCCAGATTCCTGTGTGCTCCCAGCATGTCTTCCTCCTATCTGGGAGAGAGCACGCAGGAGGCTCGCAGCAGGGCCTGGGTGTTAACCACCTGGAGCCCCAGGAGGACTTGCCTGGAGGCTGAGCCACGCGCTTGTGCAGGCTGCGTAGGCAGAGCGGGCTGTGGCTGAAACCGGGAAGATGTGCGCGGGGTGGCACACTTGAAGCCCGACCCCGTGGACTAAGTGCCGGCTTCTGATGGTCGCTGAGAGCTGACTGGTAGGAAAATGCTTCCTGAGATGAAATCCCCGTGTCCCCTAGTGCTCCAGCCACGGCTTTCTGATCCCTTCCTTTCCTGTTTGGCGCTGTGGGTCACGTTTTGAATAGTGAATGAGCCGCCCTAAAGGTCCATCCTTAGGTTAAAAGCTTGGATTCCAGAGTGGCAGCACCGAGAGGCTGGCAGAACCTTCAGGAGGTGTGTTCTGGAAAAGCCGTTAGCGCTGTCCCTCCAAGGAGACTGTGGGACCCTGACTTCCTCCTCTTCCAGCTCATAAGGTAAGGGGCTTACTGCACTCCTCTCTTCCATGATGCCATCCAGCTGCCCCACCAGAGGCCTAAAGGCAGCAGTCCACCCCATCATACGCTGAAACCTCTACACCATGAGCCAGAAGATATTTTTTTTCTATATAAGTCAGTAATCTCAGGTAGTTTGTTACAGTGATGGAAACTAACACAGCATGTGTGGACACTGCTCTCGTTAGGCTGTGGCCTTTGCCTGGAACGTCCTCCTTCTCTGTCGATCTTCATTGTACTCACCAGTCAAATCTCAACTCTATTCCTTTCCCCTCAGCTTCTGTAGCACTCATGGATTCCACTTGATAGTTCCTCTTTATTTCCTGTCTCCACCAACACATAGGATCTCTCTGAGGCACAGCCTGGTTCTTAGCTCTGTCCATCCTCAGTGCACCCTGGTCAGCGATGGGAACACATTGCCCCCTGCTGGACACTCTGTGCTTATCTCCACCATAGCAAAAACAAACAAAAATCCCCGAACCAAATGGTGCCATTTGATCTACTGCTGCCCAATGGTGAGTTGCTCTGAAGTATTATCTCATTACTCCCCACAGGCTGTGAGACGATTATACTAAGGTGGGAGATGGAGAAACTGAGGCTCAGAGAGAAGTAGTGACCTGGCTTTGATGAGCAGAGCTGGGACTGAAATCTGGGCCGTGATCCTATGCTGCCTAATAGTCTATCTCTGGGGTTGTTTTCAAAATGGTAGAGCTGACACAGGAAATCGTTACTAAATGACTCAGAAGACTTAAGAAGTCAGGCTGCTGGGGAAAAACAAGGCTTGAACTCTGGTTTCAAAGCTTTGTGGAAATGCAAGTATGGCTCCTGAGGTTCTGGCCCAATTTGTTTCTCTATGTTGATTTCTGCTTTGGAAGACACTACAGTAACAGGAAGTGCAGAAATTATGCAGTGAGATGGTCCCCAGCAGGTGCCATAGGCCGTGTACCCACTTGGCATTTGATAGGGTCTTGGACTTGGTGTGTCGAAATGTGGACAATGTCCATAGCCTCATGGCCTGAGTTAAAAACAATGTGCTACTACTTTATAGAATGTCTGTGTTTTGACCCATGGTGCTGGGGCACATTTTTTTAGTGTTTTTTGGGGGATAGGGTCTCGTTTTGTAGTTCCGATTGGCCCTGAGCTCACAGCAATCCTCCTGCCTCTGTTTCCCAAGTGCTGGGATTACAGCCATGAGCCACCATGCCTGGCATTGTGATATGTGGTACTAGGGATTGAACTCGGGACCTTGAGCTTGCCAGGCAGACACTGGAACCACTGAGCTAAATCCCCAGCCCACCACTTCCCTTTGAATGCGAGGAGGAGATTGGAGCAGGAACAGCAGGGTGACCCTGGGGTGCAGGAGACAGCTGGAAATCAAGAATTGTAAGCCGGGCTCAGGACCCCTCATGTCTGAAGTCCTCACCTTTGCAGGTGGGCACTGTCCATTTCCATTTGTGGGACTGCCCATGAATCACGACTTCTTCCTTGCTCAGAGACATCACATTTTTATTCCAAACGTTTCACTTGCAGGGTTGACAGGAAGGCTATAGATTTCCCCCCAAATATCCATTTGCCTCGCCATTTATCTCCTTCGATCTGAAATACAGAACATGATGGGTGCCCTAGGTAAATCAAGCATTTCCTGTCTTCTGAAATGGGTTTGCAAACGCTTATTTCATGCCATTACCATTTTTCTGTTTCAAACAGTAAATCAAAAAAGTATCGCCCATTCATCCACTTTAAGAGTAATGCCTTTCTTATGCATAATTACACATACCCAGTGGAGGTCTATCGGCGCACAGTAAATCTATTTCTTTAAAAGGTTTCCCCTTAAGTACATTCGTGACATAAATTGGTGTAGAGCAAATTTATTTATTTAATAGGTTTATTCTTTTAACTGGTCAGATAACCATTACTGTGCACTGTTTGGTTTGGGGGGAGCAGGGAGTTCCTATTAATTTATCTGATTTATTTCTATGGCAGATATTTATGCAAAAGGTTCTTCCGGAAATGAGGGCAAATGTAATTTATTAGTTTAACAGGTTTATTCTTAACTGGCCTTCAGGCGATCCACATGGTGTTCAGAGAAACTGGGGAAGTGTCTTAAAATAAATGAAGATAAAAAAGGGGCAGAATAGGGCAGAATGAGAGAAAGGACAGAAATCCCACCTTTTGGACAGAAATTTCCAAAATACTCAGATAAAGGAGCAAAAGTCACAAAAAGGAAGGGGCCAGAGGGTTAGCTCAGTGGTTCCGGAGCCTGCCTCACAAGCGCAAGGTCCTGGGTTCGATCCCCGGTAACCACATATAATGCTGGGCGTGGAGACATGCCCCCCAGTAATCAACACCGCATACCACAATGCCGGACGTGGTGGCTCACGCCTGTCATCCCAGCACTCGGGAGGCAGGGACAGGAGGATTGCTGAGTTCGCGGCGGCTTGCCTGGGCACCATAGTGAGCTCAGGGCCAGCCTGAACTACAAAGCGAGACCCTGTCTCAAAAAAAAAAAAAAGTCACAAAAAGGAAGAGATTGGAAAAAAGTTAACAAGAAGGATGAACAGGAAAGAAGAGCAGAAAGAAAAAGGGGAAAAAAGACAAGAAAAAAAAAGAAGAAACTCAATAATAACAATTCCAAATGTTTTGGCAAACTGAAGATAAAAGAAAATCTGCTAATCAAGCCCGTGTAAACTTGTTCGCTTTTGTAAATCTTGTTTGTAGCTCCTGATGGCGTCGGAGTGAGGGCAGACAGGCCCAGCTGGTGGGAGTGGGGGAGAGAAAGGCTGAATTTTTAGCAGTTCAGGTTTATTTTTAGGCGCTTAAGAGTATCTTTAGCTTCGCGGTAAATGAGTCCATCGGAAGGCCGTCTCTGTGTAACTGAAGCGGAGCAGAAAAAGACAGAACAGGAACTCACGGCCACGCGGTGCGGCCAAGTCTCCTCCTCCCCGAGGGCACAGCAGGGGCGGGGCAAGCTCACGCTCCGGCCAGCGCGGGCTCGCCGGCGCCGCCTGGAGAGGGACCCAGAGCCCAGCGGCAGCAGGCATGTCATCACGCTGCTGCTGAGCAGGAGGGGCTGTCAGCCGTCCTTGCAGAGGGGCCGGCTGCGCCAGGCTCAGCCTCCGGGACGGTGACCCGGACACCAGGCTGCAGAGCCGGGACCTGGTGGGAACCGGGGTCTTGCTCTGTGGTAGACTCGGCTGAGACCCGGCGGGGCAGGACCCAGCCTTCCGCAGAGGGAGGGAGGGTGAGTTTTGAAGATGCTCCAGACCCCAAGAAGACTTCTGCGGTCAGTCCTGCTTCTCCGTTCTCTGGAGTCCCCCCGGTTTCCCTGAGATGCCACACCACACCTGGCACTAGGCGCCGGGCAAAGGAAGGCAGACCTTTGTCCCCCTGACAGCCCTATTATGAAAGAAATACTCAAGCTCGTGATTTTGGTCAGGCCCTGCGCTGGTTTGAGCAGCCAGGGGCGTTCTTCCAAATTACACTCAGTTTCGGTGCTCAAAACGGGCTTCACATCCCAGAGAGGTAAGCACACCCCGGGAAAAGGGGGACGCCTGCCATAAGCCAGTGCCATTGTGCAGTGGGGAGGCTGGAAGCGGGGCTCCTCTCCACCCCTCATGGCCCTGAGGCTGGTGCCCCCCAGTCTCCGAGCATCTCTGTTAAGTGTTGAGAGCCCACCAGACCCGGCCAGCCAGGCAGAGCACAGCGGCACCAACCTCTGGGTCCTGCCGAAGGCCGCAGGCACAGCAGGCCCTTCTCGGGCCCCTCTCGGTCAGGCCTTGTCTCAAGGTCCGTAGACGCTGCTGGCCACGGGTAGGCTCAGGCGAAACTGCCAGGAGTTGGAAATGTGCTGGGCACTGCCGTGCACTTCCTGCCTTTGCTGCCGCATCACTGACAAGTGCCCCAAGAGGAGAGAGCCCAGGGGACTTGGCCTGGGTCTTGCTGTCCGTCCACCGAGGTCTCCAAACTCTTCCCCAGGGCGGTTTCTGAGCAATGGAGGAGTTTCCAGATCCTGCCTTCTGCTTTTTAAAAATAAATTGGATTTGGCCGGGCGTGGTGGCTCACGCCTGTAATCCCAGCACTCGGGAGGCAGAGACAGGAGGATTGCTGAGTTCCAGGCTTGCCTGGACTACATAGTGAGCTCAGAGCCAGCCTGAACTACAAAGTGAGACCCTGTCTCAAAAAGGAAAAAAATAAATAAATTGGATTTATTGGTATATGTCAGAAATACATGATGATCGTATTTGCCTTCTAATTTCTGTATCTCTGTCTAACCTACCTATGTACCCAGTCTCTCTCTCTCTCTCTCTCTCTCTCTCTCTCTCTCTCTCTCTCTCCCTCTCCCAGAACCATGAGTGTGCTGTGTTCTAAAGCTACTCAGGTGGTCCTGGTCTATAAATGTGCACCCCGAGAATCCCACAGGCCCCAAGTCCAAGAGACCCACGGGCTGATACAGACCTGCCGTTCAGGGAGCCCGATGCAGTCAGCATGGGTTTTAAAGTCACAGAGAAATTTGACGAGACCCTCGAAGTTCTGTCCCTTCCCGCTGAAGATGCACAGAGGCCATTCCAGAGCAGGAGCAGTGCCCTCCGCCTGCATTGCGCGGGGCAGTGGCTTATTGTTTGTTTGCTTCATAATCCATTTTCAGGTGGGAGGAGCCACTGTGTGGTGAGCAAGGCCGGGACAGCCCGGTTTCTGCGCAGCTCAGATGTGCCCGGCTGGGCTCGGCCTTGGGTTCCCTGTGTGCACAGTGTGCTGGGAGCCGGGTGAGCAGGGCTGCCTGCCATGCTGCCCTCTGTGCCCGGGCTGTGACTGTAGCCCTTGCCCAGATGCACTCACCTGCCACTGCCCCCAGGGCGACGGGAACTTTCTCCGTGGTCCAGGGCCCCGCCGTGGCAGGCTCCCTGCACACATCTGGGGATGGTGGAGGAGGAAGGAGAGACGTTTGGAGCTCAGCCAGGTATCCAAGAAGCTGACCACCCTCTTCGACCGTCACCCCCAAGAGACGCCAGTCCTGAGCCAGCCTGATAATTCTGGCCTGCAGACACCCGGCTCACTGAAATAGAAGCCCGTCCACCCCCAACCCCCGCCTGGGGATGAAAGCCAAGGCCTTGTGCATGCTAAACTTGTGGTTCACCACTGAGCTGTACCCACTCCCCCAGCAGTATTTAAAAAGTTTTTATTTATTTATTTATTTATTTATTTATTTATTTATTTATTTATTTATTTATTTTGAGACAGGGTCTCGCTTTGTAGTTCAGGCTGGCTCTGAGCTCACTATGTAGCCCAGGCAAGCCTCAAACTCAGCAATCCTCCTGCCTCTGCCTCCCGAGTGCTGGGATTACAGGTGTGAGCCACCACGCCCGGCCCCCCAGCAGTATTTTAAAATATATTGTTTCCACTGTGGCTGCCTTAATTCTCCAGGTTGCTCATCTTCCCTAGAGAGCACTGCTTCCAAGGTTGCCTTGTCGAACCAGTCCTCTCCTCCTTTCCCTTTGCTTTCTCTGATCTCTGCCTCTGTCTGTCTGCCTGTCTGCCTGTCTGTGTCTTTCTCTAGGGATTGAACTCAGGGCCTTCCTACTGAGCTCCATCTCCAGCCGGCCCTTTTGTATTATTATTATTATTTTTTGTTTGTTTAGAGATACATCTCACTAAGTTGCAAAGTGGCTTTTCACCACCACTCGTTCTTAGCCTTGATAGTCTACCACACATGCCCAAAAGATGGGACCGAGTAACCACTGGCTAGAACCTCTGAAATCGAGCTATAAGAAACCTGTCTTTCCTTATAAGTTGTCTTGGGCATTTTGTTATGGCAGCGGACCCCTGTGAAGGTCCTGTCCCAAGTCACAGCCACATCCTGACATGGCAGAAATAGAATGAAGGGCTCTCTGGGGTCCCTTTCACAAGGGCACAGATCCCACTCTACTTCAGAGGCTCCAGCTCTGATATGGAGGGTTAGGATTCATCTCACGGTGAGGGTTAGGGTTCCATGCAGGAGTTTTGTGAAGATCTAAATCTCCAGCCTATAGGCGAGATGGGATGGGGGTAGAAAACTTCATTGTCAAGGCCGGAGGAGCCTTGGGCCCTGCGAACCCTAACCCATAGCTCCCCGCATTTGTTTAGCCACAGCAACAAGGTAGCCCCAGCAAGGGCCATGACAGAGACTCTCACAGTTAGGCCGCTGAACTGGCCTGTCAATCTGCTCTAATGGTGGCACCTACATCTTTGTCCGCTCCCAGCACAGCTTTCCCCTCTGGAACCATGGAGGGGAAGCCTATTAAGCAGCAAATATTGTTATTCATAATAGGTTGGCAAATATTTTCAGATTAAGCTAAACGCCAAACTCTGGGATTAAGACTGAGAATCCATCAGGTTTGGATGGTTACTGCTCTTTCATTATTCTGGCGCTGGGAGGGTCAGAGCAGGAGATGTCGGTGGAGACTGGGTACTCTGAAGGTCTCCTCATCACCAAGATTTCCTCTTCTGTTTCACCTGGAACAGTGTCCAGGTGTCCTCCTCTGAGCGCCTTTTTCCAGGCAGCGAGCTTTCCGTGGCTGAGAAGTTCGGATTGTCACTTAACACAATTTGCCAATCTCTATGTGCCAGGGTTTTATTGTTATTTTATTTTATTTATTTATTTTTTTTGAGACAGGGTCTTGCTTTGCAGTCCAGGCTGGCCCTGAGCTCACTATGTAGCCCAGGCAAGCCTTGAACTCAGCAATCCTCCTGTCTCTGCCTCCCAAGTGCTGGGATTACAGGCGTGAGCCACCACGCCCGGCACTATTTAATTTTTTTGAGACAGGGTCTCGCTTTGTAGTTCAGGCTAGCCCTGAGCTCACTATGGAGCCCAGGCAAACCTCAAACTCGGCAATCTTCCTGCCTCTGCCTCCCGAGTGCTGGGACTATAGGCGTGAGCCACCACACCCGGCAATGTGCCGGTTTTTAACTATGAGGGCAATTGATGATCGTGTAGTCATTCAGCAAAACTTACACTTGTCTAGTGGCTCAAAGCCAAGGCTCCAGAAGAGAGGGCAGCAAGAACCCTGCTCATGAGGAAATCATCTCCCAGGGACCAGACAAAGCATACTCATCTCTTGTGCAAGGCAGAGGAGCTGGAGTAGGGGCTGGGAAGAGGCTCTGACAGAAGATCGGGGGATACAGAGAGGGGACTTGGAGGATGAATACAATGCAGATATGTCAGCTGGGGAGTTAATGGGAGTCAGCTCAGTATCAAGGTCCCTGTATCACCAATGTGCCAGCCAGGGGTCCCCTTGCCCCAGAAGGAGGTGGGCTCGCCTTGATGAGCAGGCCATGAGTCCAGGCTGATCATCAAATTAACTGCTCTCCTCTTCTTTCCTTTCAGTACAAGGGATTGAATCTAGAACCTCTATACTAAGTTACACCCCTCATTCCCTTTTTTTAAAAAATAGAGTCTTGTCAAGTGGATAAATTGGCCAGGCTGGGCTCAAACTCGGCAATCCCCCTGCCTCAGCCTCCCACAGGGCTGGAATCACAGGCATGCGCTGCTCAGCCTGGCTGACTGCTATTTCTTCTGCAGACACTCTGTGCACCTTCAGCACGCCTCCCCTCCCCCCCGGCTCTTCCCACCCTTCAAGCTCCTCCTTGACCAGCCCTCCAGCGGCTGGAAGGGTCTCCAGAGCGGGGACTCCCTCACAACACACCACACCCAACTGCTTCTCTCTGCCCTGGTTTTTCCTGGTAACATCACCTTCTGCCAGGGACCAGGTGACCATGGCCATTTCCCTCTGCTCCAGGCAGGTCACCACAGGCAGGGTCCCCATGGGACGTGCAGATGCCCCTTTGCTTTCCTAGCACTCCGGACCTCCTCCCCCTCTCCGTGTGGCTGAAGGACCACAGGCTGCAGACACTTACCTCTCACCAGGACGCCGGCTGCTGGGAGGGCTCCGTCCCGGCTCATGGACAGTCTTCCTCCAGGGGTTCACGGCCTCAAGGGCCCCCACCCCCTCAAGCAGGACACCTCCCAGTGCCACCCAGAGCAGGCCAGGGCTTGAACACATGATTTCCGGGAGCTCACGAACACCAGACCACAGCGCTACTCTGCCCCATCTCTGCCACCTCCAACTGCCCCACACATCTTAGGACCAATGCTTTCATGTGGTCTTCCTCTCCCTTCTACTCTAGAGGTGACTTGTGGAAAGTCCTGGAGATTGCACCCAGCCCATTTATTTATTTACTTATTTATTTACTTATTTATTATTTGAGACAGGGTCTCACTTTGTAGTTCAGATTGGCCCTGACCTCACTATGTAGCCCAGGCAAGCCTCGAACTCAGCAATCCTGCCTCTGACTCCTGAGTGCTGGGATGACAGGTGTGAGCCATCACACCGGGCTACTTTTAACTTTTAAATTAAATTTATTTATTTATTTATTTATTTATTTATTTATTTATTTATTTATTTATTTAATTTTGAGACAGGCTCTCGCTCTATAGCTGGCCCTGAACTCCTTATGTAGCCCAAGTTAGCCTTGAACTCACAGCAATCCTCCTGCTTCTGCTTCCCAAGTGCTGAGCCACTATATAGGCATGAGTCACTATACCCTGTACTGTGGTATGTGGTTACCAAGTGCTGGGATTCTAGGCATGAACCACCATGCTCGGCATTGTGGTATGTGTTACCAGAAATGGAATTTGGGACCTTGAGCTTGCCAGGAAGATGCTGGAATCACTGAGCTAAATCCTTGGCCCAGCCCTTTAATCATTTATTCATTCATTAGGACAGGGTCTGGCTTTGTGATTTAGGCTGGCCCTGAGTTCATGATATAGCCCTGGCAAGCCTCAAACTCACAGCAATCCTCTTGCCTCTGCCTCCCAGGTGCTGGGATTACAGGCATCAGCCACCATGCCTGGCATTGTGGTATATTGTTACCAGGGATCGAACTCAGAGAGCCACTGGAGCCATTGAGCTAAATCCCCTGCCCCCTTTCTATTTTTTGAAATGAGATCTAAGTCACTAAATTGCCCAGTTTGGATTCAAACTTGCAGTCATCTTACATTAGCCTCCTGGATTACTGGGATTACAAGCATCCACCTCAAAGTTCCTAATGAATTCAGAGGCACCCACAGATAGGTCCGTGGAGCCTACGTCTTGTTATTCAAACACTGTCTCCCAATTCTTTATTGGTGCCTGACTCAGGGGCTCCCTCTGCTGGCCTGGCCAAGAAGGACCATCCCAAACTGGTTTCTGCTTTACCAGGATTTCCCCCACCCCTTCCTTTCTCTCCAGGACAGGGTCTATCTAATTCCTTGATCCATGGGGAATGACATCAAATCAGACAACATCCTGGGTCACTAGGTCGAAAGATGTTCAGGTTGATCGCCACCCATCCTGGTCTCTCTCTGGATCCTTGAGGAACTACCGCATCTTACCATATGCCTGGCAAAAACGGTGACATTTTGATCCCCTGACTGGGCACCATCTTGTCTAAGCTCTTTCTCTAGCAACTCCTTGCGGATCAGAGTTGATCTCAGTCATTTTAAGGCAAACTACAAATACTACCTTCTTTGTGCATAAATCAAAGAGCCTGTCAGGAAAGATACCCTCTGGCTGGTGCTGTCTGAGAGACAGGGCTAGATCAGGGTCGGATCAACTGAAGAATGTGGGGCCCAGGCCAACCCCCCACCCAAGACCATCTTGGATTCTGGCCCTGAGGCCACTTCATGTGAACAGGCGCCCATGGGAGACAGCAGGTGGGGAGGCAGGTAAGTGGGGGGATCAAACGCTTTCTTCCAGCATCAACCCAGCACCTAACCTTTCTGTGCCCCATGAGAGTCCTCACCCTCTCAGAGCTTGTTCTGGCCTCTCTCTGTACAGCAGGTATTAGGCAGGCGCGGGGCCATGGGTAACCCTGGGTATAGAAAAGCAAGACCTCCACACTCATGGAAAAGGAACCAGGAAAGCCCGCCCACCCCTTGCCTCTGACAGGCGCACAGTGGAGAACAGAAACCTCAGCTCCGTGCAGTGGGCCTTCCCAGCCACAGGGCACAGCTCAAGCAAAGTGGGAGGGTCTGGGCATCAGGTCCAGTCCGTCCTGGGAGCGCAGAGGGGGTCCTCAGAGCCAGGGGTGGCCAGAGCATCCTGGAGTCCCTTCAGCCCTGCACTCAGCACTGTTTCCGCTTCCGGGGTCAGGAAGAAGCCGTAAGGAATGTGTTACTCTGGAGGTTTCCTTGCTTATTGCCTAACAGTGACGCTTTGGCCCCTCAGGCGGGTCTGTGGGCAGCTAACCACGCAGGAAGAGGGGCCTTTCCTTGCACAGGCCCGTGTGTGGGGAGCCGTCTGCCAGGTGGGACTGCTGCCATCACCCCCTCCCCTCCTAAATGTCACCCACGTGTGGAGAGTGGGAAGAGGTGCCCTGGATTTTGTTTTGTTTTGCTTTTTTTTTGAGACAGGGTCTTGCTTTGTAGTTCAGGCTGACTCTGAGCTCACTATATAACCCAGGCAAGCCTTGAACTCAGCAAAGCTCCTGCCTCTGCCTCCCAAGTGCTGGGATTACAGGCAGGAGCCACAACACCCAGCACTGTGGTGTGTGGTACTGTTTGCTGGTGGGCGTGAGTCACCATGCCCGTATTGTTTGTGGTTACTGGGATCAAACCTGGGCCTTGTGTTTGCTAGGCAGGTGCTAGAACCACTCCGGCCCCTTGTTTTGCTTTTTAAGACAAGAGTCTTGCTATGTAGTACAGGTTGTCCTTGAACTCACTATGTAGCCCATACATGGCAATCCTCCTGCCTCAGCCTCCTTCCTGACTAGAATTAGATGCACCACCACATCCAGCTAGAGGTGGCTTGTGTTTCACCCCGACCTGCTTGCTTGCTCACCTCAGAGCTGCAGGCTGGCAGAAGAAGGCTGCACAACTCTTTAGAGGCTTGGCATACGTCCCTGGGACCTGAGGTTTACATGGCCATAGTGACCAGGGTACTCTCTGCTTCAAAGGTGCCGATTGGGAGTGTCTCAAGGTTGGAGGCTGAAAGAGACCAACCAGGAGAGCAGCCTGGAGGGAAGAGAGAGCAGCACAGACGTTCCTGGTGGTGGTGGATGGAGAGGACCCTTTGGGGCTCAGTGAAGCCACAGAGACCCCAGACTGCAGTTCAGAGGGGTTTTGAGCCACAAAAGGGGCCCAGCTGACATTGATACTATCTCCTAAGCAGACTGATTGAGGAGCAAGAAGGGAAAGATTTCACAACACATGGCTTGAGGCAGCGCTTGGTGAAAACCAAAGTTTACATGAGTGAGATAAGAAGCAGCTAGGCAGGCAAAGTTGACAGCCCACAGCCAACAGACTCAGACCCGCAGGGCCATGGTGGCTGTGATGCCTGCCTTCAGTTTCAAGCATCGAAACCGCTTTTCGAAAGTGGTTTCGCTTAACATGTATTGTTCTGAACCCTTTTAAGAATGCAAGATGTCTCAGGAGCCAGACGGGTGGATGCTGGGCATCAGCTCAGGGGCACCGCTGCCTGTTTGCAAACCTCCCCATCGCTCCTTTCGCCCTGCGATGGTAACACAGGCCAGCGGACCAGGGCAAAGGCATGTGGGCTCCAGTAAGCAGAGCGGCCAGGTGACTTCGAAGCAACCAAGTCTTTAAAGAGTTTTCTCTGGGCGGGGCTTCGCCGTTCCACACTCCTGGGTGTTGGACTTGCCGAGGGAGAGAACGGGACCTTAAATGACACGCTTCATAGTCACATGTGACAAGGAAAACATAATGTACACACACACAGACACACACACATCCCACTCAAACTTTTTTCTCCTAACACCAAAGTCTTTCTCTTCCCATCTGATCAGCATCTTGACCTGAATATTGCATATTCAGTCACGTGGAGACGGGGGCTGATCATTTATGAAATAAGGCTACAGCCTGTACAAAAGGGGGGACTTCAGGAAGCCAATGAACGTGGCCCCAGGAGAAGTTCGGGCCACATGCAGTGACATCAAGACTCTGTTGGAGTTAAACAAGGTCACAAATGCAAGGTATTGAGCGCATCCTGCGATGGCAGTTCAAGAAAGTATTATTCAACTATCAGATGTTGGAAACTTCGAGTATTTTTAGAGAAATGATCATTGCATAACCATCTGTGGAGGCCCAAAATAAAAGATGTCATAGTGTGTCATTATATTTCGTTTTCTCAGAAAGGATTCTCTTCCTGAGAATGAAATCAACAGTTAATTTCATTCTCTGGCCTAAGAATTAGAGAACAGTAACAATGACAACTTATATTTTAATTCAATTCAATAAATTATAAAATATAAATTTATTTTCCATAGTTTGTAGGTGCAGTTGTGAAGACAATAACCCAATCACATTCTGTAACTAAGTTGTTTCTGATCAGGGATTTTGTCCAATCTTTCAATGGAAAAAATACTCCAAGGAAGTGGATTTATTATCTATTATAACTAAGTTGTTTCTGATCAGGGATTTTGTCCAATCTTTCAATGGAAAAAATACTCCAAGGAAGTGGATTTATTATCTATTGAAAGTGAGTAATTTATAATTCATTAAATTGCTAATTAAAACTAATGTATTTATTTCTAATTCTTTTTTTGAAATTATCTCAAATTTACAGGAAAGTTGCAAAAATAGATTCTCCCAAATATACTTTTTGTTTGGTCTTGTTTGAGACAAGAGTCTTACTGCGTAGTTCAGGCTGGTCATGAACTCACTGTGAAGCCCAGGCTGGTCCCAAACTCATAACAGTCCTCTTGCCTCAGCCTCCTGAGTGCTGGGATTACAGTGGTGCACCACCACGCTGAATTTCCCCCAAATATTTTCATGTTAACATATTTGGCAAATAAACAGATAATTTCCTTTCCTAAATACTTAAGAATAAGTTATAAATATAATTTCCATGTTTTCCTAAACATATCAGCATGAATTCCTTAAAAACAAAGACATTGCCGGGCATGGTGGCTCACACCTGTAATCCTAGCACTTGGGAGGCAGAGACAGGAAAATTGCTGAGTTTGAGGCTTGCCTGGGCTACATAGTGAGCTCAGGGCCAGCCTGAACTACAAAGCGAGACCCTGTCTCAAAAAACAAACAAACAAACAAAAAAACCAAAGACATTCTCTTATAGAACCACAGTTCAATTATCAAAATCATGACTAATTGTTTATTCTACAAATGTTACTCAAATTTCCTCTTAATTTGCTGAGATTTTTTTTTTTTGTTTATCTGTTTTTTTTGTGTTTTTTTTTTTTTTGAGACAAGGTCTCGCTTTGTAGTTCAGTCTGGCCCTGAGTGCACTATGTAGCCCAGGCAAGCCTCGAACTCAGCAATCCTCCTGTCTCTGCCTCCCGAGTGCTGGGATTACAGGCGTGAGCCACCATGTCTGGCTGTTTGTTTATTTTTGAGATAGGGTCTTGCTGTGTAACCCAGGCTGATTTGAAACTCCCAGCAATCCTCCTGCCTCTGCCACCTGAAGGTGGGGATTATAGGCATACTCCACCATGCCTAAGTTGCTGTTTTGACACTGCAGACACTACTTTCCAGGAGCAACCTGGCTGACAACTTGGGACAAGTCCCACTCATGGGTTCCTCTACCCAGCTAATTGGTCCATCCTGGGGCTGGAAACCGGAATCCAACATTATCAACATATCATGAGGAAAACACCTTGATTTCCTTCTTTGTGGCACTGACTTTCCTCCAAGACTTCAGTTTCAGTCACACACAGTCTGAACAGCACATCACAGGCTTGTTGATGATACTGTGTTCCATAGACATGGTGACAGGAATGGTAAAAACTCTGGATGACCTGGCAAGAAGACACATGCCAAAGGCAGAGCTAAACTCGAGAAATATTCAGGTACTACCACACTGGCTATACGTTTAGGCCCCAGTGTTTGGGATCAGCCAGGACATCTCTGTCATGGAGAGTCTGGAGAGCCTCAGAGGAGAATCACAGACTCTTTAGTGTTCTAGAATAAGGCTGTGCCTGATGCTGCTGAGACATGTTCTCCCCCGCCCCAGGTTCTCACTATGTGGTTCAGGCTGGCCTTGAACTCACTAGGTAGCCTAGGCTGGCTAGAACTCTCAGTGATTTCCTGCCTCACCGACCTGAGTGCTAGGATTATCAGCAAGTGCCACCATGGGGCTAATGGATCAAGACTTCCATGGAAAGACATTAACTATGAAGCTACTAGAAGAAAACATAAGGGAAATACTTCAGGACACTGGTCTGGGCAAAAATTTTTATTGATAGGAATCTAAAAGGACATGCAACAAAAGAAAAAATTGACAAGTAGAATTATGTGACACTGAAATGCTTCTGCACAGCAAAAGGGAAATCTACAGACTAGGAAAAAGTACTTGTAAACTGTGTAAGGTATTAACATCCCAGATATATAAGGAATTCAACAACACAAAAATATATAACCCAATTATATGAACAGACATTTTTCAGAAAAAGACAGATGGCCACAAAGTATAAGAAAAAAAAATGCTCAAAATCACTAAACATCAAGGAAATGCAAATCAAAATCAATGAGATTTTAACTCACCCCAGTCAGAATGGCTATTATCAAAAAGAAAAAAATGCTGGTAAATATATTGAGAAAGGGAAACTTGAATGCTTTTGGTGGGAATATAAATTAGTAGACTCTTGATAGAAAACAGCATAGAAGTGCCTCAAAAATAGAACTATTGTGTGATCTAGTAATCTTACTATGGGATAGACATCTAAGGGAAAGAAAAGATGTGTATGTGTGTGTGTTTATTCTACTATTCAAACTAGCTAAAGTACTGAGTCATTGTAGGTGTTCATGGATGGTGACTGGATAGAGAAAGCATGGTATACATAATGAATTAAAATAATATTCATCTAGCTGGGCATGGTGGCTCACGCCTGTAATCCCAGCACTCGGGAGGCAGAGACAGGAGGATTGCTGAGTTTGAGGCTTGCCTGGGCTACATGGTGAGCTCAGGGCCAGCTTGAACTACAAAACACCCTGTCTCAAAAAAAATAATATTCATCTATGAAAAAGGATGTCCTGTCATTTGTAACCATATGGATGAGGGTTATGCTAAGTGAAATAAACCCGGCTTAGAAAGACAAATACACGTTCTTATTCTTAAGTGGAGTCTAAAGAAGCTAATCATTGACAATGAATAGAATAGTAGTTACCAGACAGTGGGAAAAGTGTGAGAAGGAAGGAGATTGAGCTGGGATCATTAATGGGTATACAGCTATAATCCCAGCACCTGGGAGCCTGAGGCAGGATGATTGCCATGAGTTTGAGGCCAGTCAGAGCTACATAGTGAGTTTGGCCAGGCTGAACTACACAGCAAGACCTTGTCCCCCCAAAAATATAAATAAATAAAGTCAAAATTAGTATAAAAACTTCATGGTGCTCAAAATCTCAAATTGGAACAGGACCAGCTACGGTGAGATGCTGAGCCTTGTTGAAACCTGAGACAAATGGGAAAGCCAGTAAGAGTGACTATGGAAATGGCAGCCACCTAGTCCTGCAGAGGAGGCACTCTAGGCAGACAGGTGATCCATCCTGGGGAGAGCAGGAAGTCCGAGAAGAGCACAGGTCCAGGTGTGAGCTGGCAGGGTAGCGATGATCACGCTATGCATAAACCCAACATCACGCATGCCTGGTTAGTTATTAAGGAGGATGTAGAGACTGATGCTGCTGGCTGCCCTACCTCTGGCAGCATAGACTAAGCTGGGGCCTCAGTACACCCGGTTTCTCAAGGAGACCAGGGAATCACTGGTAGGAAGTTCATTATATCAGACCCCCTTGACCACAGATGAGACAGTGTTTAATTTTTCTCAGAACTGACATCTGCTGTAGATACAGATTTTTCTTTCTGGCCACCAGTACCTCCTCTGGCATCAGTACTCAAGAGCTTACAGCCATCTGCTTTTTTGGCAAGAGATCCAAACGATATCACCTTGAGCCACAGGACCTGCCCTATAGCAAGGAAGGCTCATGACCACATGAAGCAAATGGCCTAGCAGAGCCTCGGGAGGACCTATTCTGCGGACAGCATGGACAGGAGCTGTATGGGTGGATGCTGTTCTGTAAACCGCAGTGGGTACGCTGTACCGAGAGCCCTACAGCAGAAATGAGAAGCGGGCACTTCCTGTCCCCACAGCTCTGGCAAAGGAGACATCTTCATTCCTGCTGAGAGTGAACATAATGGAGGAAGCCTCTCTGTCAGGCGATTCCACACATCCCACCCACTCAGAAGGATACACACCATCCGGGTACTTGGGCTTCTCATGTTACAGGCTCAAAGATGAGAAAAAGAAACAAGAAAGAAGAAAAAGAAGGAGAAAAAGGAAATGGAGGAAGAGGAGAAGACAAGACAAAGCATTTTTCACATGCAAAAAAGAGTGAAGATTCCCAACACTGCACACCTTATGGAAATTAATTCAAACTGAATCAGACATCTAGGTATAAGACATAAAGCCATAAAACTTAAGAAAACACATGGGTAAGTCTTCACAAGCTTAGCTTTGGCGATGTACTCTTATATATTATACCACAATCATGAGCGATGACACTTAAATTTTGTCAAAATTAAAAACACTTGAGCATCAAAGGACATTATTAAAAAGATAAAAGTAGGAGAAAATGTTTGTAAATTATATATCTGACAAGGATTTACCATCCAGACTATATAAAGAACTTAGAAAGACAAACAATATCACTGACAATGAGCAAAGGACTTGAATGGTTATGTTTCCAAAGAAAATGTAGCATGGCCACACGAAGCAATTCCCAGCCTTATTAATTAGGGAAATGCAAATCAAAACCAAAATGAGGTATCACTTATAGTCATTATAATATCTAACATTAAAAAGAGATTCAAACAAACAAAAAATAATAAGTATGGTAATATATCGGAATATCTGGGCATCATCGATGGGAATGTTAAATAATACAGTTACTACAGAAAACAGTATGCAAAATTTAAAAAATATATAATTACCCTATAAGGCAGCAATTCTACTCCTCGGTATATACACAAAAGAACTGAAAGTAGGGATTTTGACACATATTCGCTCACTGCTGTTCATTGCAGCATTATTCACAGTACCCAGAAGGTGGAAACAACCTAAGTGCCCACAACAGGGGAATGAATAAACAAAATATAGTACATATATTTAAGGAACACTATTCAGCCCTAAAAAGGACACATTTTAATACATGCTATCATATGGATGAAACTTGAAAGCATGTTCCTTTTTGAAACAGTTACCAGAAAATAACTATAGGTAAATTCCTAGAGACAGAAATTAGATTAGCAGATAGGAAGGCCTGGTGGTGGGAGATCCTTGCTTCATGGTTACAGTGTTTCTGTTGGAGGGCTGCGGATACAACTCAGACCTGCCTGGAAAGTACAAGGTCCTGATTCAATCCCTGGTACAATGAAAAAAAAAATTCTGCTGGAAGTAATGAAAAGGTTTTAGAAATAGGTAATGGTGACTGTTAACAGTACTATTAATGTAAATAATATGGAGTTTCACACTTAACGATTAAATTTTTTTTTTTAAACAGGGTCTCGCTTTGTAGTTCAGGCTGGCCCTCAGCTCACTATGTAGTCCAGGCAAGCCTCGAACTCAGCAATCCTCCTGTCTCTGCCTCCCGAGTGCTGGGATTACAGGCATGAGCCACCATGCCCGGCACTGTGGTATGTGGTATTGATTGCTGGTGGGCGTGAGTCGCCATGCCCAGCATTGTATGTGGTTACCGGGGATTGAACTCAGGACCTTGCACTTGCAAGGCAGGCGCCAGAACCACTGAGCTAATCCTCCGGCCCACGATTAAAATTTTTATGTTGTATGTGTATTTTGGCAATAAAAGAGGAAAGGAGTGACTACAGTGTCAGGAGACAGTAATTCCAACTATCATGAAGGACTAGAATTGTTTGACAAGGAGGGAGGGAGGAGAAAGCCTGCGACCAGAAAGGGGACTTGCTGGTTTGTCTCTTGGTGGCTCCTTGCCTTGAACTAAAGATAAAGCAATAACCTCAGCAACCACAAACCAACAAAGACCAAGTAGCTAAGGACTCAGAGGCCTCCAGGGTGAACACACATTCGCATCTGGCACAGAACCTAAACAAGGCAATGTGTTGGCTAAGAGTAAGAGAAATCTGGAATAGTTGGTGTAGGCAGGTCTGTTAGCCTTGAATTACTGTAACAAAATGGCAGAAGCAGCTAACTTTATAAAGATAAAAGGTTAACTTAGCTCACAGTTGTGGAGGTTTAAAATCCAAAATCAGGCAGCCCCATTGAGTTGGCCTCCTGTGAGGCTGGAGAGAGTGGATACCATGGCAGGTGCACAGGAACCAGTGATGACATCTCTCCCATGAGAACAACCCAAGAGGTCATGGGAAACACCTCCTGCCCCGTGACCTAAACCACAGGGGCTCCATCCCCCCCCCCAACACAACCACCCTGGGAACCAAGTTTCAAATAACACTGGCCTTCAGGGAGCATTGAGTCCACACCTGAGACTCGAGACTCAGAGAGGGAGTTGATGAATACCAACTACGGCTTGATTCCTGGGCTCCTTACCCTGAGCACACTTGCTTTGATCTCAGGGCTCCCCCTGGGCTCCTCACCTTGATCACACTTTTGCTTTGATCCCAGGGCTCCCCCGAAGCTGTGGCATGGATAGCAGGAAGAGTCGATCAGCACGCATGTGTGTGGGGACTGGCAGTTCTGGTGGCACATGCTCCCTGGAGGCCTTCAGCCAATGGGACACAGGCAGGAGACTGTGAAGCCTGCTACAGTTCTCTGGAGCCCTGGTTGCCTATAATGGTAACCAGCCTTGACAATGTACTTGCACTATTCTATCTTTCTTTTTTTAAAGACAAAGTTTTGCTGTGTAGTTCAGGTTGGCCTTGAACTCATGGCAACCCTCCTGCCTCAGCCTCCCAAATGCTGGGATTATAGGCAAGCACTACCATGCGGGATCATCCTTATATCAATTATCCTTCTCTCCCTTTTCTCTGTGTCACTTTCTCCCTTTCCTCAGACCTCCTTCCTGGGAATGGCTCTGAGTTCCAACTTCCTTCAGAGAAGGGCTATTCGACATGAGTGGGATTTAGTGTCAGGCTAAGTAGGTCAGAAACACAAAATACATATGATGCAAACACAAGGCATACACCCTGTAGATCAAAATTCTACAACTTCAGTCAGACCTGACATTCCATATATGGCTGCATATATCTTCCAAGCTGGGCGTATCTAGAAGAATCTCATCTCAGCAAAAATGAAAAAGCACCAGTCATTTTCAATGCACAGTTCTCACAAAGTGAGATGCATAGTTAGATTAAAATCGGAAGGACAGCATCTTGAGCCCTCTGGGATTCCATTGGTTCCTGGATTTCCTGATCTACAGTGCCCTCTAGTGTTACTTTCAATTTATGTCCCGAGCTCCATGCAGAAGCCTAAAATTCTACCTTGGCAAAAACTACCATCAGAGAACATTTGTGAGAGAAGCTGTTTCTTTCGTTGATTTTTCGTTTCGTTGTTGTTTCCACCTTTGTTTGTTTTTCCTAAGGAGAGGTCATCAGGAGGTTCCCTCTGGAATCTCAAGGGAATAAATCCATGCCATGCTTTTATTTTTTCCTACCTCTTCATACAGCTTCTCTTTTTTCAAAATTTTATTGAGTCTTACGGTTGATGTTTTATGCGGATCCGGTATGGTATCGAAGGCCCCAGGATACAGTGTGAGGTTTGAAGAGGAAATGGCCCCTGTTTTCCCAAACGGTGAAGGAGGGTGTCAGACCAGGGTCCACACAGAAAAGCGGCTGCCTGGTGTGTGCCCGGGGGAGGGAGGGCGCCACCACTCGCTACAGTCCCAGCCCAGAATCTGTCAGACTCCCTGGCACAGTCGCAGATACGGGGAGCATCTTGTCTCTTTCGAGCCCCCCCCCCCCGCAGTAGACTTCACTGCATCCGTGTGGGGTGACGTGAACTGTCCTGAACGTCTTCTAAAATAAAAAGGCACCTTTGCCTTAATCAGGGTTTAAAGCTTTAAATTAACTTGGCTTACAGGCTTTAGCACACTCCTCGGGGGGCTTAAGCGACACTGTGGGTAATTCGTATGCATGAGAAGACATCCTCATTTTTGGTGCAGTTCTGAAAGGAAGTATTAAGGGCGAGAATTTGATTTTAAGTGATGGGAAGAAAAAAAAAGAGGTGTGAATTCAGCTCCAGACTCTGCAGAAGATGAAAGAAGATGTTGTATTTCTGTCTGAGACATTGCAATCCACTCAAGAATGGCCCATGAACTTTTTCCTCCATCCACCTGTGCACAGAATGGCCGGGCTTTGCTCTAGGATGCCGCCTCCCTGGGGAAGGTTTAGTCTCAGAAGCCCCTGGAGGCAATGGCAAATTGTTGCGGAAAGTTATTACTGTGCAAACAATACTCCAAAACATCTTGAAGGAAACATACGATTGTTTTTCTCAAGATGATTTCGCCTTTGTTTTAAGCAGTGATCTTGTGGGTATGAATGTATACTGATGGGTCATGAGAATGAAAAAATGCCGCTAAAAATCAGAAAATGAGACTGGAGAGCTGCATCTTCTAAAGGGGGAAAGGAAGGTGCATAACTCATTATGGGATATAGAGATCCCACTGAGCCACTGCTTCCTTCTGTTGCAAAGAGAAGGGCGCAAGTCTAGAAATTTGACCACAGTAAAGGTAAGGCCTTAGTTCAGGCCTTTGGAGCCCTGTCCTAGAGTAGATAGGTCAGTCTTCCTGCCACTGGCTATGGGGAAGGGAGCCCAGGAGGAGCCCTGGTATCACGTTCAGAGGTGAGGCCCTGGTATCACGTTTGGAGGCGAATGTGTTATAGGGACAGGTCACATGAGGTGTGACCTAAAGAGTATGTTTTTGTCCCTGGGTCCTCCTTTCTGTCTCTCTGTTTTCTTTTTCCAGTACCAGGGATTGAACTCAGGACCTTGTACTTGCTAGGCAGGAGCTACATCACTGCACTACGTCCCTGGCCCTCGGGTGATAAATAATAATAATAATCAGAAGTTTTTAAAGTCCTGGGATTGAACACAGGGCCTTTGGACTGAGCCGCATACCCAGCCCTTTTATTATTTTTTTAATTTTGAGGCAGGCTCTTGGTAAGTCTCTAAGTTGTCCACACTGAGCTTGAATTTTTAATCTTCCTGTTTCAGGTTCCCAGAGTGCTGGAATGACAGGTGTGCACCATCCTGCCCAACTCAGTAATAATAATAATAATAATAATTTTTTTTTTGAGACAGGGTCTCACTTTGTAGTTCAAGCTGGCCCTGAGCTCACTATGTAGCCCAGGCAAGCCTGGAACTCAGCAATCCTCCTGTCTCTGCCTCCTGAGTGCTGGGATTACAGGTGTGAGCCACCACGTCCGGCACTGTGTTATGTGGTATATTCATTGCTGGTGGGCATGAGTTACCACGCCCAGCATTGTATGTGGTTACCAGGGATCAAACTCAGGACCCTGCACTTGCGAGGCAGGCACTGGAACCACTGAGCTAAATCTCCGGCCCACTAATAACTATTATTAATGACAGCAATTGGTGATACCGACTGCAGCCTAGTCAAGTTTCTAGGCTCCAGAGATGCAGGGGTGGCTAAAACATCAGCAGCTCCTGGCTCGTGGTGTACACTTTCTAGGAAAGCAGAATGCTACACAAATGAGGATGGTAATGTGAGAGTTCCATCCATCCTGTCTGACCCAGGCCCAGGAGGCAGGAAACCTAAAGCACCTGGACCATTTCGATGTCCAGTTTGGACAGTACCACTGTGTATAGGCTCCAGCTCAGCATCTGGGACTGAGCCTCCTCCGGTGACTGCAGAACCCACTGACACCTTCTGTAACAGTCTAGCCCTACTTGCTATTTGCCTGCTTGTATTTTCTTTGTCTGGAACATGAGGGACCCAGGGGTGGCACTTTATCACTCTTGGCCACCGTTCTCTTCCCTAGTCTGGAGGGAGAATTGGGACTGAGAGAGCCATGCATCCATGAAAGAGAGTGATCATTTCCATTTGCTTTAACTATAAAGATATAGAAGAAAGGATGGCTTGGAGGGGGCTGGGGATGTAGCTCAGAGGTAGAACATGTCCTTAGCTTGTTTTGCAGCAAGGTGCTAGGTAGATAATTTAAAAACTGCTAGCTTTAGCTGTATAGTATTCTCCTACAGATGCCCCACCTCACCAGGAAAAAAAGAACAACCAGAGCCTATCCAAGAATATTAATGATAATCACTTCAGTAACCAGTCCCCGAGGTGAGGTCCAATCCCCTGATGACACATATGTACATGCTGCTTTTCATGCCTTTGCCAGCATGCCCACCCCCACCTCAGCAAAATTGGACCTTGCAACTCCTAGGATGTGGGAGTGATAGTTGTAACTCTCAGAGCTAGACCATGTTGACACTGCTCCTTCGCCTGTGGCTTCCTGGATCATTCCCTCTGGAAGAAACTATCCTCTTAGTCTGGAGAAAGTCCAAGTAATCCTGCGACTTGGCCCAGAAGCGGAGAAACTGAGGTCTCTTCGCTAGTAATCTACAGCCATCTGAAGGAGCCCTCTCCAAGGCACATAACCGGCCCAGTCATTCTCCCCTGACCCCTCCTGACCCAGGGAAGCTATCTATGGAAGGTAACCCATGTTTTGTCATTTTAAACCGATAAATTCTGAAGTTCTTTCTTCTTTCTTGCTTTCTCTCTCCCTCTCTCTCTCTTTCTCCCTCCCTCCCTCTCTCTCTCTCTCTCCATTTTTCTGCGGATCAAACTCAGGCCCTTGTGCTTCCAAGGTAGGCATGGTACCACTTGAACTAAATCCCCAGCCCTGAAAAGTTGTTTTGCAGGGCCGGAGGGTTAGCTCAGTGGTTCCGGCGCCTGCCTCGCAAGCTCAAGGTCCTGAGTTCGATCCCCGGTAACACATATAATGCTGGGCGTGGAGACACGCCCACCAACAATCAACACCGCATACCACAATGCTGGACGTGGTGGCTCACGCCTGTAATCCCAGCACTCGGGAGGCAGAGACGGGAGGATTGCTGAGTTCGCGGCGGCTTGCCTGGGCACCATAGTGAGCTCAGGGCCAGCCTGAACTACAAAGCGAGACCCTGTCTCAAAAGCAAAAAAAAAAAAGTTGTTTTGCAGTAGTAAATTACAAATACGGACATGTTGGCGCTGTTCCTCAAAGCCACTGACTAATACCTGTTCAGTTCATAGAAAGTGAAGAAGAATGAATTTTAGGAAACATTCCCCTTTTGTGCTGGGTGTGGCATTGTAATCCCAGCACTGTGAAAGGTTAAGCCAGGTGGGGGATGGCCAGCGTGAGCCCATTTTGTGAGACCATGATTCAAAATAAAATGGAGGGATTCAGACCTTAGCTCAGTGGGAAGGCTCTGGGTTCAACCCTCAGTATAACAAACATTTAAGAGGTTACCCTTTTAAAAGTTGCAACATGAAACTTTAGTAACAATACGTTTGGTTTGCAAGTCCAAGTTATAACAAAACCCTTCCAGCTAACTTGTTGCCCTGGAGTCCCTTCCAGGGGTAGGAAAACAGCCAGAGGAAAATGAGCATGGAAGTTCAAGTTCAGTCCCTTTGAACCTGCTGAAAAGAAGCCAGTATTGGGCTGGCAGGACAGCTCCATCAGTTCGCTGTGTATTGCGCAGCCCCAGAGTGAATTGTCTCTCTAATAAAGGACAGGAAGGCTTTATTTTGTGTAAATAAAACAAAAACTCGAGGCCATAATTCATTAGCTGAAGTGAAGTGGTATGCAAATGAAACAGCAGAAAATAGCTTGTTGTGAACCACAGGCATTGTCAGGGAGCGGGAATCACTTTCGTTTCAAATCCACATACAGTATTTCCTCCATGCTTTTAATTATTTTCCCACTGTGGCCTCGGCGAGGCCGAGCCCTTTGTCTGGCTCGCTTTGCTCGAGCAAAGAAGCAAGCTCGGCTGCCTCCCCCGCCGTCGCCCCGCATCGGATCCCCTCCAGGTCCTTTGTGTGCGGGGGCGGAGCAACAGGGTGCAAAGATGGGGTGCTGCCCGCAAGCTGGTGCGTCCCCTGCCTTCCCCTCGCCCTACGGTCTGTGTCATTACTGGAAGCCGCTTTGCTCCCATTGTGTGGGCGCTGTAATCTTGGAGGCTTCTGCTGATATGTTGAGGAGCTTACTTGACAGAGATCACTTGTCTCCCCCAGAAGCCACTAAAGCGTGGGCCTCGGGTGCAAGAGAGGCACGATCTCCGCGCAGCCTGCACACCACGCTGCGGCCCCGCAGGCCCTGCAGGCCCTGTGCTGGGGACCCGCGCTGGGCCCCAACTGAGCACCTCCAGATAAACCTGACAGCAGCCCCACGGGAGAATCCTTCGTGGGATTTAAACCACAAGGAGCGAGAGTTTAGGGCCTGACAACAGCTGGAGCCTCAACCACGGAAATCCCTCAACCACGGATTTCCCTTAGGAAATCACCACTGGGGGTGCCGGGTGCCCACTTAGCATCCCTGAGGTCCTGACCCACAGAACTCCCAAAGATGACTGTCACGCCAACTCTTTCTTGTTCAGGGCCGGGGGGATGGGGGAAGGAAGGAGAAAGGACCTGTGTGGCCTCCCTGCTTTTTAAAGGCACTCTGTCCCCAGTGCAAACCACACCCCATAGTGCTCTGTGCGATCTCCTCGCCCACGCTGCCTCAGTTAATGCTAGGTAAGAGCAGAGGTGGAGGGATCAAGAGGTCTGGGGTTCTGCTGTGACTGGGTTACTTTCAGGGTGAACAGGGACACTCGACTTCCCTCTATTTCCTGGTCGGCCTAAGATTCATCTGAGGGCGAGGGGGGCTCAGTCCGCTCAAAGCCTGTCACGGGGTGGGGGTGGAGAGGGTTGGGTAGGAGATAGTCCTGTCTGTGATTCCTGCACTCAGGAGGCTGAAGCAGGAGGACTGGCGTGAGTTCATGGCCAGCTCAGACTACATAGTAACAGTTCAAAACCAGCCTGAACTACATAGTGATACCCGCCCGTCTCTCCCTCTCCCCCCATCAGAAAACCAGACAAACAGAAACCCTCTCTTACTGGGGAGACCACGCTTTTCCCAGGGACCAGGAGTTTCCCCTCCATCCACAGCTCCTGGCTCTAGGCCTGAGGGTCTATTTTACCAGGGAAACATAGAAATGTTAACCTGAGGCAGGTTCTAACAGGGCTGGACTGCTGCGCACAGACGTTCCAGAGCGTTCTCAGTCCTTAATCCTTCCGTGACGGAAGAGGAGGCCGGGACTTGAGGTGCTTCCTTCCTCAGAGATGCTGTCTTCTCGGGTGCTCACGCCACTCCACCCAAATCCGCAAACACATGGGAATCCCAGCTCAGCCTCCCCCAGCTGGAGTGAGGCGGTTGGAATCACATAGGATCGAGAGCCTGTGATTTAACCGCGAGAATCCCCAGCTCCCACACCTTGCCGAGCTGGCGCTGCCCTGGATAGGTGATATTGCCTAACCTCACTGTGCCTTGAACTTTCAACTTCACCACTGTTGCTGTCCCTAATATGACTTGTTCTTTCTCAAAACATATTTTTTTTCAGTACTAGGGATTGAACACAAGACTTTCCCATCAAGCGATATCCCTAGCCTGTTTTATTTTTAAATTTTGAGATGAGATGTTGTAAAGACACTAAATCAACCAAGCTGGGCTCCAATTTGTAATTCTCTTGCTTCAGAACTTTTCAGTTGCATTTAATATAAATGGGGCTCTCTTGAACAAGCATAAAACCTATACAGGTATATGAAGATTAAGGTGATTTTTTTTTTTTTGGTACCACAGGCTCACAAAGAAATACCAAGGGTGACTTCAGAGTGTATATACTGAAGCAAAAGAAAATATCCTCCCATTGAACAAAACCTCAAAGTTAAAAAAAGAAAAAGGAAAACCACCATCAAAAAAAAAATTCTAAAGCAGCATTAAAATAAAACTGCTTAGGAAAATGAATTTCCATCCTATGAATAATTTGAAATAAAAACTTCAGAATTATAATAGTGACTGTACCATCATTTTCTGTAATAAAACATCTATTATAACAGATATGGCAATACAATAAAAGTCCTATTGTTCCAGAAACTGTATTATAACTGAAACAGAATAATTATAGAAATACTTGCGTGAGAATTGCATGTTCAACAGAACCATTGAAACTCATTCTTCTCAGACTGAAAATAAGACTTCTGAGTACAGAAGAACTCTCCAATTGGATCTGAAGTGAAAGACAAGGTGGAATTTAAAAACAATCTTTTATGGCCATGTGACCTTCCAAAGTCCCCTGAGAACCATTAGTAATATTTCCCAGAGTCCATACAACAGAGTCCATGCTTTATTTGAAATACTAAATCTATCAGTATGTTCTTTCAACAGACAGATTTTAGTGTGAATCTCAGTTCTATTGAGTTTATTTATAAATTCAAAATTAGAATTCCTAGCTTTTTAGAACAGTTGACCCTTGGACTATTCTGCAGAAACCCAGTCATGTGCTGAGGGCACTGCTCATACTGCTAGCCTCCCTCCTGCTTTCTAACGTCCCAAAACACTTTAAACCAGGCATGGTGGCTCCCACCTGTAATACCACCACTCAGGAGGCAGAGGCAGGAGGACTGCCTCAAGTCTGAGGCCAGTCTGGGTTACATAGTGAGTTCAACGCAAGCCTGATCTACATAGTGAGACCCTATCTCAAACTTTTTTTTTACTTCTTATCCTCATTAGTCTTACAGAAACCCCAGGTTAGCTAGGAGCCAAATGTAACCCTAGTATTGGAGAGGCTGAGGCAGGAAGAATATGATTTCAAGGCCTACCTGGGCAACATAGCCTTTTCTCAAACAAAACAGAACAAAACCCAAACCAGAAAACAGAATGAAACAAAATCCTTAGGTCAGTATGAGTGCAAGGATTCTCATCTTCATTTTATACCTGAAGAAACTGAAGATTATCCAGTTAGAGCAAAGTTCCGGGGGATTTATCTAAAGCCATATTTGCATGGTAAGCACACTGTTCTCACTTAGCTCGTCTGCTTTTTAAACGTGGCTTTGGGGAAACTGACAATAATTAAAAGAGGAAGAAGGGGCTGGAGAGCCTGCAAGCTATCCCTTGTCACCACTACCGACTTTTAATGTCTTATCCTGGGTGAGTCGGCACTGAAAAGCCAGGGAACCTGGAGGAATTGCACAGCGGTGATGGAAGCTGCAGGCCTAATGAAGTATGCCAGCAGGAATTAATAATAACAGTAATGACACCGATGATATCCCACACTCCACACTACAGCAAATATAGGTAGAGCGGTGCTAAGTGGTGACTAAAGGGACATGATAACTGTCTACAAATATTTGAAAGATGTAAACACCAAGGAAGAACATGAATTAATTATTTAGAAGAGCACTGAGGAAAACTGAGATAAGATCATTGCCCCAAACCACCTAGTCCTGCAACAAACTCTTCAGAACTCACCCCTGAGCTGGATATGCCTATAATCCCAGCACTCTGAGAGGTTGAAGTAGGAGGAATGGAACCCAGCATGGGCAATTTAGCAATTTAGTGACAGCCTGTCTGGGAATACCACTCAGTGGAAAGGTTAGTGGTTGAACAGTCTCCTTGCATAGTGATTTTGTTTTGTTTTGTTTTGAGACAGGTCTTGCTTTGTAGTTCAGGCTGGCCCTGACCTCACTATGCAGCCCAGGCAAACCTGGAGCAATCCTCCTGCCTCTGCCTCCTGAGTGCTGGGATACAGGTGTGAGCCACCACGCCCAGCACTGTGGTATGTGCTGGTGGTGTGTGAGTCACCACGCCTCGTATTGTTGTATGTGGTGACCAGGGACCAAATTCGGGAACTTACACTTGCTAGGCAGGCGCTGGAACCACTGAGATAAATCTCTGGCCCCAAGAATAATTTTTTTTTGAGTAGTTCAAGCTGGTGTTTAACTTGCTATGTAGCACGGGGTAGTCCTGAACATAGAAATCCTCCTGCCTCAACCTACTGAGGGTGGGGATTATAGCCATATGCCACCAGAAGGCCTGAGAAGAATAACAGTGTTAGTTTGCATGTTGCTGGCACACAACACTAGACAGCCACAATTTAAAGGAGGAGAGATTTAATTTAGTTTATGGCTCAAGGGGAATTAGCACATAGCTAGTTGGTTCCAAGGGAGGCACATCATGGCAGAACAGCATGGTGGAGCAAATCTCTTACTCCCTGATGAGTGGGGAGCAGAGTGAGGGATCAGGGCCAGACAGGAAAAGGCCAAGGACCAGACATAGGCCCCAAGGTCACAGTTCCATGACCCACCTGGAAGTGTGCCCCAGTAGTCCCCCTAGGGGGCTCCCAAGCCAGCCAGTGAAGCTTAAACCGCACGACTGTGTGATTCTTTTTCTTTTTTTTTGAGACAGGGTCTCACTTTGTAGTTCAGGCTGGCCCTGAGCTCGCTATGTAGCCCAGGCAAGCCTCGAACTCAGCAATCCTCCTGCCTCTGCCTCCCGAGTGCTGGGATGACAAGCGTGAGCCACCACGCCCAGCATTGTGGGGTGTGGTACTGATTGCTGGTGGGCGTGAGTTACCATGCCCAATATCATATCATTGTATGTGATTATAGGGATTGAACCAGGGACCTTGTGCTTGCTAGGCAGGCGGTGGAACCACTGAGCTAAATCTCCGGCCTGACAGTACAACTCTTTTTTTTTTTTTTTTTTTTTTTTTTTTTTTTTTT
>PVIC010020444.1:0-21656 GCA_004025085.1 Thryonomys swinderianus
AAAAAAAAATCCTTTAAAAAACTTGAGGAAAATTCTGAACAGCTTATTTCAACAAATATCCAATAATTTGTCTTGAAGTATTTGTAGATGAAATCTCAGTGGAAAAAATAATCTCAAATTCCAGCTTCTTCACTATCTATATAACTTAGATTATGCAGTAAAGACATTATTCAATCATTTTCCTGATAAAAAGCAGTGTTTTACTCATTATATTAGTAAAATAATGAAAACGTGGTGCATTTACAATTGTTTAAAATAGTGCATAAGTTATTGGATAACATAGTACTTAAAAGGTATAATAAAGTATTGCAATTCAGTTTACTTATTCCTATTTCATTAGTATTAAAAATAAAATACACAAAATTAAAAGACTTGAATTTTAGTTATATTCCTGAGTGTAGTCGATCTGGGTTACAGATTCGGTGAGAAAAAAGATTAAAGAAATTTAGGTTCGAATGAACTCCATTCCTCTTTTTGATATTTGCCTTTGAGATGGTTGTTTTATATTTCCTACATGCAGCTTTTTATAAAATAAAGATGTTAACAGTTATTCTACAAAGGAATTATAACCTGCCAGTGCATTAGTAATGTCATTAATACAGAATCTGTCATTAATACTAATTTTAAACATGTCAATGTTATATAAGAATATGTTTAGAGATTTTTTCACGTAAGTATATCTAATATTGCTCTTATAAAAGGATACTTTTTGAGGTTCATAGCATTTTTTAGAAAAAAAATCGCCTTTTTACATTATCATTGTTTTAAATTCACTGATCCATCTGAAGATAATTGATATATTTACAGTTTTGCTTCTTTCCTCTCATGAATATGTCACATTTATCTATTATTTTTCTTCATATTGTATTAAATCTTTAAATACAGAGGACATATACTTGATTTAAATGTATTGACATTTATAGTTTAGCATAGGAAATCAGTTTTTATATTTAAAAATATAAAATAAAAATATTAAAAATATAATTTTATATATATATATTTTTTGAGACAGGGTCTGGCTTTGTAGTTCAGGCTGGCTCTGAGCTCACTATGTAGCCCAGGCAAGCCTTGAACTCAGCAATCCTCCTGCCTCTGCCTCCCGAGTGCTGGGATTACAGGCATGAGCCAGCACACCCGGCACTGTGGTATGTGGTATTGATTGCTGGTGGGCATGAGTCTCTGTTACCAGGGATTGAACTCAGGACCTTGTGATTGTGAGGCAGGCGCCGGAAGCACTGAGCTAACCCTCCAGCCCTGCCTTTTTTTTTTTTTTTTTTAAGATAGGGTCTCGCTTTGTAGTTCAGGCTGGCCCTAGGCTCACTATGTAGCCCAGGCAAGCCTTGAACTCAGCAATTCTCCTGCCTCTGCCTCCCGAGTGCTGGGTTTACAGGCGTGAGCTACCACACCCGGCATCTGTGGTATGAGGTACTGATTGCCAGTGCGTGTGGCCACCACGCCCAGTATTGTTGTATGTGGTTACAGGGGACTGAACCGGGGACTTTGCACTTGCAAGGCAGGCGCTGGAACCACTGAGCCAAATCTCCGGCCCAGTTTTCATTTCTTTCTAAATATATATTTTACTTACCAATAAGTCCATTATTTCCTAATTTGTTGAAACTTCCTGTGTAATAAAATTAAAATCCTTGTTTAATTTCTTTTCTGAAAGAAAATTGTCTTATAGTTCAAGTAGGTTTAATGTCATACATTTTCTAAATTTTTACTTTACACAATAATAGCAACATTTGCTTTTCATTTTGGGTGGATAGTTTCAACAAATTAGAAATTATGGGTTGATATTTATTAATTTAGAATGTTGACTATGTAATTTTCTTCTAGTTTTAATAGCTTCTAATGATATTCAACTATAACTGTTGTTGCAGGGTTGTTTTCAAATATGCATATAGGAATGAACTGCCTTTTTCTCTTTGATGATTTCAAGTATTTTCTCTTTCTCATGGATTTTTATTGGTTTTATTTTCATGACATAAGCATCTTTATATTGTTTGTGTTTTTAATCCTCTGTGGATTGTTGACTTTCTTGGCCATGGAAATTCACACATGAAAATGCTTCCTGGACTGATGGAATTATTTTATGTTGTTCTGTTTTACAGAATCAATTACATTTGTAGGGTATTTGACATTTTCTCACATATCTCTCAGGTTTTTGATCTTTTTAATCTTTTCTTTCTATTCTTAATATTTTAATTTTCCTTGACTTATCTTTATATTTATTAGTTATCTCTTCTTTTAACTCCAAACCAATAGAAAATGAAATTGTGCAGTTTTCCATCACAATTATTGTATATAATTGTACCATCATTTTATTTTTAAAGTTTCCATTTTCTCTTGATATTTTCAATCCATTAACCCAAGATGAATTGCATAAACATTTTGCACAGGTCACTTGATTATTTGAAAACACTTACAATAATTACATGTATATAGCATTTTCATGAATACAGTGGTGTCTTATTTCACTTAGTGCTAGTTTCCATTAACCTTTTTTTATCCTCAGTGTAAATGAGACTTTCTCTTTCCTTTGATGTGGACCAATTTTTGGTTAAAAGCCAGAGTGCAAATGATACATAATTGTGACTTTGAATTTTTATTATTTTTCCTGTGATTCTAAGTGATTCAACACTAATTCTTAGTTGTATTTTAGACTCTGGTTATATTTGTGGCATTTGCGAAAACACAGTCTTATTAATAGCCTAGGTGAGATACAGTTGCATGCTATAAGTAGTTAACAGAAACAAATGGTCAACCCAATGGAGTCATTAATATACATTTTTTGGTTCTAGTATATTTTGCCACACTAGACAGTGGCAACAATTTTCTATTTAATATTTCATTTATACTTCCTCAATAAGCTCAATTATCTGAAACTTTTAGTTACTAAGGATAAATATTTCTTCCACTTATTTCATAATAGGATTGAAGATTGGGAGAAAAAGCCTGGCAGCCTGGTAACCATCCTGTCCTCAGATTAAAGCCTGCTGCCCAGGAGCTGCTTTTCTGTTAAGCATAGCAAGACTGTTAAACCATGTGAAACCTATGATACACAAGATTTCTCCACTTTGCAAATTTGACAGAAGGACTTTCTCCTGGCTTGACATTTTTCTTTGTCTTCACTGAACCCTAAGGTATTGAAACAGATTCTTTCAGCATTTTCCCCACCCTTCTTCCTTCATAAGGACTCAGAACAGTATCACAGTCCTGCAGCTCTTGTAGATTCCCTTAGTTTCCCCCATAATGTTTCTAACACATATCTTAAAGAGCAATTTTTATCTTACTGTGTGCTTTTTGAAGAATCTACACTATTTACACACCTTGAAGTATGTCAACTAGAAAATTCCTCCAAGTGGACGAAGTGAAAATGATTAAATATATTTAATTCAATATGTTTATTTGAAAATCATTTCATTAGTTGCCCCTAAAAATAACATCAAAGATATATTTACACAAAGATATGCTGGTGAGCTGTCCATAGAAAAATAGTTTCAAACAATTATAGTAAATATGCAAAAAAAGATAAATAACACTATGTGAATAGGATTAATATTTTGGAAGGCATCAGAATAAATACAAACAAATTTCTGTGCAGAGAGTATTTCTAAAAAACAAACAGGGCCAAGGATTTAGCTCAAGTGGTATTGCACCTACCTTGGAGGTACAAGGACTCAAATTCAATCCCCAGTACAAAAAATTAAAAAAAATCATAATAGTTGTGTTTTATTTATTTTTAGTTTTTATATTTTGAAATAGGGTCTCACTTTTTAGTTCAGGCTGGTCCTGGGCTCATTATGTAGCCCAGGCCAGCCTCAAACTCAGCTATCCTCCTGTCTCTGCCTCCCGAGGCCTGGGATTACAGGTGTGAGCCACCACACTGAGTTTTGTTTTAATTTTAAACGTTATTTTACAAGCTTTGATATTTTAATGAGAATAGCTGAAATGTTAAAGTTTATGTTATGAACCCATTTTTACACATCATTCTACTTTTTTTTTTTTTTTTTTTTTTTTTTTTTTTTTTTTTTTTTTTTTTTTTTTTGCTTTTTGGAGACAGAGTCTCGCTTTGTAGTTCAGGCTGGCCCTGAGCTCACTATGGTGCCCAGGCAAGCCGCCGCGAACTCAGCAATCCTCCCGTCTTTGCCCCCCGAGTGCTGGGATGACAGGCGTGAGCCACCACGTCCGGCATTATTCTACATATTTTTAAACAAATATAGAGAGAAAAATATTAAAATTTCTAACAGAAGATAAATATATCAGTTCTTAAATTTTAGTAGCATTTTGCATTGCTCACACAAAGCAAAAAAAGGTCCAAAACATGTCAAACTGAAGAAATACTTAACAAAATTTATTTTTTCATCAGGGAATGGAAACAAATTGTTATATGAAAATGTGTCAATTTATACTTGTCCAGGGGCAATACCCGATAGGCAGTATTCAAGAATGCAATTAGAAAAACAGTATATTTTAACACTGCTCCAATAAGACAAGCTTTGTATTATTTTTTTCCTGTTAGTTTTCCTTACTTGTTTTGAAATTATTCCAAAAGGAAAATATACATTTATGATTTGGACAAGTAGTCTTTATTGTAGTACCCCTGGGCAATTTTACTTTTGAAATATGGGACACTGGGAAAGGTAAGGAAAAAAACTAAGAAATTAATAACATAATTGAATGTACTTTCTTAATGTTTTTTGAACTGTGCATATGACAGTTCAGTTTGTTTTGTACCAACATAGCCTGCAATGGTGGTTACATCACATGGTATGATTCTGATTTATAATTCAAGGGATTTCAGAGTTTTCCACATTTATTTTCAGCTATGTAGAAGTGAAATTTGTAGTAGAAGACCACTCTTATAAGAATATGCAATGTAAAAGTACAACTGTGTGTCCACATTTTTATTTATTTTGTCCTGAATAGAAACATACAAAGGATAAAGGAGAACAGTACTATGTTCCTTTACCATGTCCTGTATGCCAAAAGAAACGTACATGGGAATAGAATTAGGCCAGTTAAGATTGAATGTACCCATCAGCAGACAGTGTGGAGATATGGGGAGAGTATGAAGATAAAAATCCTTCTTTCATCAGAAATTTGCAACTAAAGACATTTTAAATTTTTGGTGGAAATGTTATGCTCTTACTTTTATGAGCTGGAGTTTATTTTTGATTGATTTTATTGATACATTTTATATATACATTATGACTACATTCGACACTGGGGGTTTGACCAGTATATGACCAATCTTGATTCTCCTTTTTTCCCATTCTCTTGCCCTCCCTTCAACTTGTATATAATCATATCTATCCTTTTGACATTACCACTGATATTAGATTTTTATATAAAAGAAAATATATAAAATAAAAGGAGATGGAATGCACAAGTGGATGTAGGTAATATCAGTTCCTGCAATACTTTTCAGATGTCAGTTATAGAACCAGAATTCTACCTGTAATGGACACAATCACAAATGAGAGTGCTTTTACACTCAAAAATAAAATATTTTTATTTTTAGAGGTATAGAGTAATGTACAGGGAGAGGTAAATGAGATTAACATATTGGAGACATGTACTTGAGGCTAAAGAATGCAGATGTGATTTAATAACATTCATAGGGTCTACGTTTGAGAAGTTTCATTGAATAAAATTCTACAAGTGATCTGGGCATCATGAATCTCTGTCCCTTGAGCAAGACTTGAAGGAAAGAACAATAAATTAAATTTTTTTAGGTATTATGACGCTGCTTCATTGTAAACATGTTTATCAATCTCTACTAAGGATAATAGGTAATTGCTGGAAAAGGTTTAAGAAACTACCAAACAGGCATCCCTAGTTCTTACCCATACCTAGTCCCATACAGCAGAGCTAAGACAAGCCAGAAGCCGCCAATACCACATGCATATACAGAATCTCACATGCCACACATATGAATTTCACTTCAGGAGAAATATTCTTGTTAGCATTAAAAACCTACATGAAGAAGCTATAAGAATTTTTTTTTTGAGACAGGGTCTCGCTTTGTAGTTCAGGCTGGCCCTGAGCTCACTATGTAGCCCAGGCAAGCCTCAAACTCAGCAACCCTCCTGTCTCTGCCTCCTGAGTGCTGGGATTACAGGCGTGAGCCACCATGCCCAGCAAGAATTTTTATACCTTGGACAAGGATTGGCATATTATGTCCTATAATTTCATATAATCTCATTTGTTCATTTTTGATGTTATGACATGTATGATTGGGTAAACATACATATTAACAGGTAACAATTGTACTGAGTTAAATGCAATTTATAGATACACTGTCTTCATGGGATTTCAATATTCCCTCTCTTGTCTTTTATTATATGATTTGTAAATTGTTTTTCATCATATGCAGCATTTTAGCTTGTGTGTCTGATGGTCTGTTTTTGGATTAGGAAGTAAGATTGTACCTTTGAGATTTACTAGTGAAAATACTGAATCATTTCTGCTATTTAATTGTCTACTATTCATTGCTATTTCATTGCCTGTTTTTCCTTCTTTTCCTGGTATCTGTATCAGTAGTTGCCAAGGAAGATAATATACATTTTGAATCTGTTATCAATTGATATTTAACAAGCCAACTGGAAATTGAGAGCTTTGAAAGTCCCATCTTTAATTTTGATTATGATTTTTTGAATTTGAAATAGTACTGCACTCATCTAAGTGATTCTGCTGGGTTTTATTTATGTGTTCTGGGACAACTCACAGTCCTTAGCCTTACTCCATATATGGTAGCTGACTGGGAGTGCCAGATTAACTGGGATAAATGCCTTTGACTGTCTTCAAGTTAACTCAGGTTTATTGGCGTTGTTCTGATGAAAAGATTCTGGAGAGTATGCAATCAAATGTAAATATCTATCTATCTATCTATCTATCATCTATCATATATCTATCATCTAATCTATCTATTCATTTCTATATACATTGTTATTTTTCCTTAAATTATAATTCAATAACCAAGAATATCACAATGGACATTACTATTCAGAGTGTTCAGAAATAATATTCTTATATCCAAATGGTATCTCATATCTGGCACAATAGTTATGATCATTCTTATTTACAAGTAGTATTCAGCAACTCAAAAGAAGCCTCTGTCTTCACACTGAGTTACTGACAAGATACACTTCACTAGAAAACAGCAGATATATTACAGTATGTTCAGATTTAAATAACAGGGCCAAATACAAACCAGGGAATTGACGAGGAGTTGCACAGGGTTATAGCAAAACAAAAATCAATTTAAAATAAAATGTCACAATACTAGATTCTCCTTCAATGTCTATTTGTTAGGAATGGAAATAATGATAAGATAGTTATTTTCTACTTTAAAAGAGTATAATTATAAAGTTAAAGTTCACACTTGCATTGGGTGTAGGACCTCACAAATTATAATAAAAGACAATATTATAAATACTTAGAAATCACTACTCTCATTTCTTTACGAAAACTACATATGTTTAACTCCAGGTACTCTAATTTATTTGTTGTGGTATAAGGTCTGAGATCCTTTCTCTATATTTAAAATCAACTTAGGTAATTCGAATGTGCAATCATCTAAATGAATCCTAATTACAGACTTTTCAGTAAGCACTATTATTATTCCATTTTAAATATACGAAAACTGAAACAGAATGAGATAACTAATCCACATCTCTACTATAGTAAGTATCAGAGTAGAAATTCCAGTTCAGATAAACTAGTTCCATAGCCTGAGGATTGACACTATTCTCTTCTGGCCAGAAAAAAAAAAAATGTATGAAATATTTGCTCTTTTGTACATATTCATGTATAAAAGTTAAAATCTAGCCAATTTTAAACATTAGGTAATTGTAGTAGTCAGGAGTCCATTACTTTGACAAAATACCAGAATTAGGCTTTTTTTTTTTTTTTTTTTTGACAGGATCTCACTTTGTAGTTCAGGCTGGCCCTGAGCTCACTATATAGCCCAGGTAAACCTCGAACTAAGCAATCCTCCTGTCTCTGCCTCCCGAGTGCTGGGATGACAGGCGTGAGCCATCACACCTGGCACTGTGGTATGTGGTATTGATGGCTGGTGGGCGTGAGTCTCCACACCCAGCATTGTATGTGGTTACCGGGGATAGAACTCAGGACCTTGCGCTTGTGAGGCAGGCGCTGGAACCACTGAGCTATATCTCCGGCCCAAGAATTAGGCAAATTTTAAGGAGAAAATATTTGTGTTGGCTTGTACTTTAGTGCTAAAAGAAGCTGCTGATCTTTCTATAGCTTGGGAGCTAAATAAAAACATAGGGTTTGGGCCCACATATATTCCTGAAGGCAGTGTTTTCAGTGTTTCAGTGTTTTCTGATATCTTTTTCTACTTCCTGCCTATTTAAGTTTCTACCACAGGCCAAAATTTCACAGGAGAATAAATAATTGATACATAATCTGTGGAGGCCACTCAAGACCAGAAAGTAAGAGTAATACATCTGTGGTGGTAAATTGTCAGTCATCTTTTTAAGAAGCACAAAAATAGAAGATATCTGTAAACTTCCAACCTATAGCTCCCATCATGCTGTCTCTGGATGCCTGATGAAATCTGGAAATTAAGTAGTTTCTCTGGTGGGTTTGGTTCAAGTGTACCATGCCTACCCTCTCCCCAAGGCAGCAAAGCTTTGGAGTTCAAGCTATGGTGCAAATCACAGATGATTCAATGTGTATTATAGGTTTTAAGTAGATATTTTCCTCAGGTATTTGTTTTTCAGGATCAAGTACAAAGCTAGAAAACTTCAGAAAACACATAATTCAATTGGGTCCGATCTTAACACTCTTAAGATTGTAATAAATATGTAAAAGAAAAACATAAAATGACTCATCACTATATATAATTTAAAATCTGGAATATTCAAATGAAATTATGTAATAAGAAAAATTGTATTGATTTTTTAGAAATCTAACATAGAATGTAGTCAATGATTCTTCACGTAAAGGATGTAAATGGCAAGTTTTAAAAAGAGTCCATAATAAAATGAGCATTAAGTGGATCATAATGGCAGTTAAATTCATAAAAAAAAACTTGTGTTCATGTCCATAATCACAAGGTGAGATCCAAATTATATCTCCGAACAATGAGAAACCTCAGAGTACTCCCAAAATGGACTTGAGGAGGACAGCTAATTTTGGGATAATAATTATTTTGTCAAATGATGACCTTTTTAACTCTTGGCGTATTTAAAGTTTAGTAGAAAGAGGAATGAAATCAAAATTACAGTGTTACATTTTGTGTAAAGTTTAAATTCTATATTTATTACTTGAACACTTGCAATTTGCAATTTATTTTTGACAATGTAGCAGTTGAAATATTAACCTCATGATTCTAACTTTTATAAGTATAATTAAAATTTAATATAGATTTACAAATTTCCTATTCACTATTGAACCATTAAAAAAAAGTAAGCTTAATATTACCATGTTGCTTTTATAAGTTATTTATGTATTGTGGAAGGTTTTATTTCTTAATTAGAGAAATCAAATATATACAAAGAAACTGAATATATTAAAGTTACAAGTGTAGTTTAAAATATTGAAGGTATTTAATTAACTAAGTTTGTTAATGGTACTGAACATTATTCAAAAGCCTATTAAACCGCTGGTAAAAATTTACTAGATTTACAAATATAATGTTCATATATAGAGCTTAAAAGCTTAGGGAAGAACTAGTTTGGGGATTTGTAACCCTAATAAATAGAATATTAATTTTTAAAGCCAAAGTAAATTCAAAGTAATCTTTCTGAACATAAAAACCTCCTTTGAGAACAAAATGAATTTCTAAATAATCGTTAATATTCAGAGTTTATAGCTAAAATATTACATAGCAGATTTCTCTTATGGCTACTCTCTGCTCCTTTAATGTCAAGTTTATATTCCTACATTATCAATTCAAAAAATCCTTATGCTATGCCTCAGCACACTGTCTTGAATATCTTATTTAATATTACACATTTAATCCATTCTACGTAGAGGACCAGGACTTCTGTATCACTGCTACCTGCTTCATATTCAATAGTTTTAATGGAACCAGAAGTTTCCCACATTCATTAATCATAAATTTCATGAAAAATAGATTCGCATGACAATAAGAATGATGATAGATAGGTAGATGAAATAGATGTGTACATAACCAAGCCAGATGCATAGATATTATGGAGATTTTTTTATACACGATCATGGAGACTAACCACATGACCTATCACCTGCACAATGAAAGCTTATAAAAGCCAGCACATAGTTTCAATTGAAATCTGAAGACCCCAGGCCAGGGGAAGGGCTGGTGTACTTCCTGTCTAGTCTGAATCCCAAAGAACTGAAGCAGTACAGACCTCAGTTCACATGCAAAAGCCTGAGCATTAGGAAGATGGACAGGGAAGATAAAATTTCCAGCTCACATAGAGAGGGTCATTACACTTCCTTTACCTTTTTCTCCCACTTGAATGCCTACATGATATTCACCCACATTGTTGAAGGTGGCTACTGTTTACTCTGTTTATCAATGCAGATGGTAATTTCTTCCAGAAATACCCTCATTGACACATCCAAAAATAATATTTTACCAGCTGAGTGCCCCTCATCCCAATCAAGTTGACAGATAAAATTAATTATTATATTATTTAGGAACTTGATTTCTATCAGCTGACAGAAAACTATATTCAAGTTTGGAGGCATGTTGAATATAAAGAAGTTTCCTGGGTCCAGAATGAGAGCACTTATTTTCAGTGCATTGTTATTTGTACATCACTGGGCTCTTTTTATCTGTCCTCCAGGTCATCTACTTTTACTTTCCTCAACACTTTCAAATATCCCAAAGATGAGATTTAGTGATTACAAATACATGTAACTATAATTGTTAGAAAAGAAATCATCATAACATTTCCACAGTGTCAACCTGTATATATCACATCTTATAAGGTTTTCTAATTTTTGTTCCCTGTGTCGGAGCAAATAATTTTATCTTCATCGTTCCTAGTTTAGTCACATTGACTTCTACTTTTGCATCTATCAACAGATAATTCTTCATTAAAATTGAGGTCCTCTTTTACAATTATTGGTCCTTATATCACTTCATTTAAAATAATTTAATAATTCCTCTGATTTTTAGCAAGAACATTTTTAAAAGAACACAGCGACCCAGAATATTTGGCATTAAAGAATGCATCTAGCATCTTTTCATTTGCTATTTTTATTTCAAAAGCTACAAAATCCTGCTTTCCAGCTCTCTGAATAAAATCTTTAGTTCTTACATTATTCCACTAATGTACATATAAATGTTTAGAAGTCCACCTTCATGAATCTCACATTGTCTGGCTTTCTAATGTGCTTAACTGTGAATCTCTTGGGAAATACATTTCTATTGAAGTTTTATGTGCTTTAGTAGTTCAGGAATATAAGTAAAACAATACATTCAGTAGCAAACAGCCTCGGAAACTAAAAATAGTATATCCTTACAAAGAAATTAAAACATCCATACAAGACATCTCATGCCATGAAAGAAAAAAAAAAGTGCGGATACTCTTAGAATATATGCCCTCTAAACATTGAAATTTAAATATTTTCCTACCTAGTGGATAATTAATTTGGGGCAGCATACATTAATGTATATGTACGAATAGATTTTTATGGAGACATAGATATATATGTAAATTTTAAAAAATAAGATTTCCTAGTTTAAGAAGAAAATATAGCAAATCAGGTCAATTAGTATATACAGTTCATTGTATAAAGTGATATGTCCTTTTCTGATATAATTTCTTAAAAATGAATCATCTCATCTTTCTGGTGCTCTTTACAAATACAGTTGATTCTATGTACATAGGTTTATACCTGCACTCTGGTTTTGCTGCTGTCTTTTTCTCCTTTCCCTGCAGTAATGGAGCACCAGAGGTTTGGTAGATTCTAATGAACAGATATTCATTTGGGTCATCATTCCGGATGTTGAGAAATACAAAAACACGATGCTGGCATCTGCTCAGGCCTTCAACCTACCCTGTCCCACAGCAAACCAGGACAATTCAGTATGCAAAACCAAAAAAATAAAAATATGGGTTTGTTGTTTTTTCAGAAACTGATTTCCACAAGAAGGAGTCCCTTACCATGAGACTCGTCTTACATTATTCATCTTCCAATGGCATCTTCTGATGCTGAATACTATAGAACTGTTACCTCATGCATTAAGGTTATGACATAGAAACTTTGCAGAACATGTTCAAATCAGATAATTCTGCCCTTGGTTTCCAAAGTTCATGTCTTGACAATGAAAAATACACTCATTCCATTCCATTCTCCAACTCAGTACTTCAAAACTTCAAAGTTTCATTTGTACTACATATGAGTGAGACACGAGGCATATTTCATACTAACGAAAATACCTTTACAGTTAAGAGTCTGTGAAATTATACATTATCTACTTACAAAATATATGCTGTAATAGTCACTTGATACACATTCACATTACTTTCTCATTGCGAACAAGGATACCCTGTGAAATGATTGTGCTTTCACAGAACTGCGTGTCCATGATTGAACGAGTTGCCTCAAGATCTCTAAAATACCTTCAGGGTCAATCTATCACTGTCACAAGGACCTATTCTATAATACTAATCACCTTACTGCAAGTTTGTTAAGCATACCTGAATGTTAGTATCCCTGAATAAATCTTTTTCCAATCTATAAGGCCATAATGTTAATTTCCCAATCTTTTCTATACTTATCTTTTAATTATAAATGCAAACTTTAAAGAGTGCCCCCTTTTTATCTTACTGTGTGTTTCAAAGTAGTCATAAAATAGCTTACATGCTTTGTCATTAAATATTGCTCTCATCAGAGATCATGTTTTATTGCTTTTAAGCTCAACATTCCATTAACTCCTAGGGCCTAAAAGCAATTCAGTAAATTTATTTCCTTTTTCATAACAAAGACATCTTTTGCTCTAATATTTAATAATATTATTTCTTTAATAAGATATGTGTTTTCACCTGAGACCTTTCTGTCCATATTACTACCAGCCTTTGAATCATATATATTTACAAAATAGCTAAGAAATTCCACAATTTTCTTACTGTTCTTTTGAATCTTATTTAAAAATCCATTTGCTGAAAATAAGCACTTTCTAGACTACACCTACAAAGTTTTCCAACACCTATTTTCAGATTTCTTCCACATTTTCAGTTGTTCATATGGTAACAGCTTTACTTATTAGAATCAGTTCTATTCCTTAGGCTGTTTTTTGCTGGAACACCAAATATTTCAGATCGGATGCCTAATAGTAAACAAAAATAGATTTGGGGTATGAAAAGTCAGAAGAATGTTGTCTGCTACGGGCCCATATGTAGAAATCCAGAACTAAAGAATAAAGGATAGGACAAAAAGAGCTTATCCTTGTCAAAAGTTAAGTTCTATGATAACCATCTCCCATAATAATGGTGATAATTAATTCATTAGAGCAGAATCCTCATGACTTAAGCATTTTATTATATGCTACCTAGCAGCACTATTATATTAAAAATGTTTCCAACACATGAACTTTGACATATTTTTAAATTAGAGTGTATACCTTTACATTTTTGTTTATATTTTATTACTATAACACTATTTCATTGGTAATTTTATACATACAGTATGATCACGTTTAACATTGAGAACTTTTACTATATATGACACATCTTGATTCTCATTGCATCGCTTTCCACTGCCCTTCCTACAACCCCCACCCTTATATACATAAGCTTTGTTTCCTTTTATTTTTTACTATCAAGTTTTATTTTCCCCTACCCAACCTTCCCCCCACCTTTTTTTTTTTTTTTTTTTTTTTTTTTTTTTTTTTTTTTTTTTTTTTTTTTTTTTTTTTTTTTTTTTTTTTTTTGAGACAGGGTCTCGCTTTGTAGTTCAGGCTGGCCCTAAGCTCACTATATAGACCAGGCAAGCCCCCAACTCAGCAATCCTCCTGTCTCTCCCTCCCGAGTGCTGGGATTACAGGCGTGAGCCACCATGCCCGGCACTGTGGTATGTGGTATTGATGGCTGGTGGGCGTGAGTCTCCACCAGCCTTTGCGAGGCAGGCGCAGGAACCACTGAGCTAACCCTCTGGCCCTTTTCCTCTTCATTTTTGCATATTTTCTTCCAATTAAACATTACCTAACATACGTTTTGGCATTGACTTACATCTATGGTTTTTCATAGCAGAGAAGATACCCTGACAATTTAACTAATAGAAAGATAATAACATTTTATCACATGAAATATAATATTTGCAACTTTGCTTTTTTTCTCAAAATTTACATAATCATTTAAGCCATTCCATGGATCCACTTAGATTTCAGACTTGTTTTATTTCTGAGAAACACACAATATGAATTGTTATGGGAACTGTACTGAAACCATGGATATGGTTAATATAAATATTTTAACAATGTGGATTTTTAAATTGAACATGGACTACCTTCCATTTGTTTGTGTCTTCTTCAATATCTTCTATTAGTGTTTATAATTTTCAGTGTTTACATTTTCACTTTTTGGTTATAATTATTCCTAAGTATTTTAGCATTTTGGTGAAATCATAAATAGGAATTTTTCAAAACTTTTTTCTTAGATAAATTGTTATTAGTTCAAAATTTTATTTTCTTGGAATGTATTCAAATAATAAATAAGTACTTGATATTGATAATATAGATACCACAACGGAAGGCTCCAAGGTTAACTCAGGGGGAACAACTCACTTTTAGTCACCTGTACCTGTGCAACACCCCTGATCTTTGCCCAGGGAGGACTACCGTGTGAGCTAACCGAGATAAAGTTCAACTCCATGGCTCAAAGTATATTAGAAAACTCCAAAATTCCAAACAAAGACACGTGTACAAGACTTTCCTACATGACCTAGAATAATCTTTCTTCACCAAGTGTTCAATGAAGGTTTATGCATATGGATTTCACTATAGATGTCCAATTACAGGACTAAATTATGGACCAAGATATTTGCAATACACACCTCTGACATGACTCAGGACTCTGTCAACCCTCTTGTCAACCGTGGTCTGAAATAGTGATGGGAGATTGCTTCTCTCCATCACCATATTTAAAACCATACACCCCATACTCTGGTGCATGTGCACATTCCTTTGGCCACTGTAAGGTCCCTCACTCTGAGCTTAATATTTCCCTCATTAATTAGTTTTACCTCCACTACATGCCACATCCAATTCTCTTTTGTCACTAAAACGGTGAACCTATTTCAAGATACCGTAACACTTGGTAATGTAAATATCTGCACTTTCCTGTTCACTGTATTCTTTTTCAAAACAGATAAATAATGAAACAAACTGAGTCTTCATCAGTGGAAGATTTTTTACATGAGAGAACATGAATAAATTTTAAACCTTAGGCATTGAACAATGCAATATTTTTTTAATTATCCCCAATTATCTTTAAACTTATTCTGTAACTGTAAATCATGTGTTTAAACATTTTCTAAACTACTTCAATAAAACAGAAATTTCAAAAGGCAAATAATTTCACCACTGTTAACACTGTATGTTATTATTCAATATACCTAACTTGTATATTATTGTTTTTCAAAAAAAGTATATCTTGGTGATATAATATTTGAGTATCTTGGATAGATAAGTACTTCACTATATTAGCAAACATCAATTTTTGTATATAATAATATTGCTAAAATTTGAATTTGAAAGGTACAGATTTGTGTCATTCATATGTCACTTATGATGCTAACAAATGCAAGGCTTGAACAGAAGCTTTTAAAATGTACACACTGCTCTAACAGATCAAAGGAAATGATGAACCCCTACTAAAATAACTATTACTTTTTCCACTATTTTATTGAATCAATAATTTCCCTTTATTCAATATTTCAGCACCTACAAAACTGCTTTGGTATGTTCATCTTTTTCTTTTCTTACTATACTTCAGATAGATGATAGGTAGGTAGGTAGATAGATGATAGATAGATGACAGATAGATGACAGATGATAGATATAGAGATATATGGACAACTTTCATATGAAAACATTTGTGTAACAAGTGGAATAGGAAATACATTTATAATATAAATGTTCATTTAACATTAATCTATGAAAGGAAGACATCATCGTGCATAATGTATTTTCCTCCCATAAAATTCCTAAAGACAGCCGGGTGTGGTGGCTCACGCCTGTAATCCCAGCACTTGGGAGGCAGAGACAGGAGGATTGCTGAGTTTGAGGCTTGCCTGGGCTACATAGTGAGCTCAAGGCCAGCCTGAACTATAAAGCGGGACTGTGTCTCAAAAAAAAAAAAAAAAACCCTAAAGACAACTAAATTATTCCTTCAGTGAGGAGAGTTAATCTTAGTTGTGTTGACGTGATTAGCTGGACAGCCACCGAGAAGATGGTTAGAGCACCTTTCTGGATTTGTTCCAGGGCGCAACAGACGTGGGATCCTGGGTGCTCTCTGGTCCTTCACTCCCCACACTCCAGAAATGCTGATGTGCTACTTACAATGGCTCTACTGCCCCACCGCACCACCCTCCTGTGATGTTGACACCTTGGAGCCCCTGCGCATGAGTGAATCCCTTTACAATGTGAGCTAGATTAGAAATCCTTCCTTTAAGTTGTGTGTTGCGTACTGTGTCCAGTGATGAGAAAGCTAACACATCCATATCAGTTCTGAAACTCAGACAACTCTAATAAAGAGTCGCATCAAAGGATCTACATTTCTTATTCCACCTTTCCAGTGGAACTTTGATTTACTGCTGTTATATCTAAATTGGAAACATTCAGAAAAAAAAACTGGTAATCATTTAATTGTACTGAAAATGGAATCCACTACTTCCAGTATTAGGTTTAAACTTATTTGCCTTCTCACATGTACTGTCTGGCAAGTGAAATTGTACTTGTAATAAAAATTCACACACAACAAGTACTTTTTCATTTTAAATATAAAATTTCATGTTGCATACAATTTTGATAAAATTTGGACAGTAAAAATAGCACTAAACATTTACAAGCTTAAGTAAACAAAATAACTGCCTATATAAAATATATTAGTGCACCATCTCATGCAAAGAAAGACATCCCATTCTGAGGAGTGGGCTTAGAAGTCTACATCTAAAACAGTGTGGCTTGATTTTCTTTTACTTTAACTTGATTTTTATAAGATGCTTCATGTTTTAAATGAACTGCTTTTAATTATGTATTGTCGTGATTTTTTTAAAGTTGAAGAGTATTATTTTTTAAAATAACTGACTACTCTATATTCAACTAAATCACTTGTAGAATAGTAAGACCAAGAGTTAAATGACACTTAGACAAGTGAACAAATCCACTTCTTTCTGTTTTCTTTTACATGATGACAAAATTTCAAGGTATATATCAGTGTGAACTTACTGCCTAATGCTTTACTTCCATTCTTCATTCTTCTTCTTATAAGGAAAGTTCAAATGAAAAACATATACATAAAGCTATCAAATAAAATATAGAATGTTATATGTTTGAATTTGTGTAAAATTTTAATGAATCAAATGTTATTCCTGGATGAAAATCTTTTGTTGCTTTTTGTCAATCTTCAATCTCTGACTCAGTTACATATTTTAAAACACAATTTATTCATTTATTGGAGAAGAATAGCTTTCTACTTGGTGAAGATTCTTGGGTAAGAAAGAAGGAAAACAATGATTTTGTTTCATAACTAAAGTATATTGGATGTATACTGACAATTGACTTATTTTTTTTTTCACACCTCACTTTTTTTTTTTTTTTTGAGACAGGGTCTCGCTCTGTACTTCAGGCTGGCCCTGAGCTTACTACGTAGCCAAGGCAAGCCTCAAACTCAGCAATCCTCCTGCCTCTGCCTCCCGAGTGCTAGGATTACAGGCATGAGCCACCATGCCCGGCACTGTGGTATGTGGTATTGATTGCTGGTGGGCGTGAGTCACCATGCCCAACATTGTATGTGGTTGTCGGATTTGAACTCAGGACCTTGCGCTTGCGAGACAGGCCCCAGAACAACTGAGCTAAATCTCTGGCCAACTCACTATTTTTGAATCCAGTTGCTGGTTTATATGAACATTAGGGAGAGGTGAGATGCCTTACAACAGGACTTAGATGATTAAAAATCTTTTGTATTTTTCAATTCTTCAACTCATACAAAATATTCAAAAACTAATTTATCTGTTCAATAAATAACTAAAATTTTAAACTTTTTACTCAGTTAAAACTTTTCCCTGAATTCAACCTACTTACATTGCTCAAAATATATCACCTACAATGAGATATGGATGCAAGGAAGATTTTTTTCTTGTTTTACAACACTGGAATTCCCCTAAGAATAGAGGTGAGTTTAATCTCTTTGAACTAAGTAGAGAACAAATAATAACTGTCTTACTTTTCTTATTGTTGAGATAAAAATGTCCAATAACAAAAGTTAAAGGAGGAAAAATTTATTTCAGCTTATAGTTTGCAGAGGTTTCACTTTGTAATTGACTGTCTCCAAGGCAGGGTGGCAGGGCAAAGGAGAAAGAAGAGAAACAGTTCATGGTAGGCAGAAGACAGCAAAAGCAAGCAGATAACAATAGAAGCTTCTTCCTGTCTATCTCCTTTGTATTCTTTCTCAGGTACCCATCTTCCAAACCATTAGGAAGAGTAACACACTCAGAAGGACTCCATACCAATCAGCCTTAATCCCAGAATCACCCACTCTATATCCAGCTACATGTAAAACTGCTCCACCTATTACTTCATGAAGCATTGCAGGAACATGTAAACAAAAACCATAACAGTAATTTAAAAGATAAAGTCCGTAGCAATATTTTATATACCTGTAATATTCCTCATGGTTGGAAAATGGTAAAATATTATTATTGGTCACATATATGACATTTTCCCAGATTTTATTAACTATTTCTGAAACCATCTTACTAACTCAGGAGAATGGATTCACCCTGGGAATGTGGAATTTGAAAAAAAAAAAGACACTATTACATAATGTATCACTTTTAGGTAGTTCTCAGAGAGAGAGAGAGAGAGAGTTTAAAAAATCTGAAGATTTTTAGTTCTGAGGACTTCTCTTTCACATACAAGGCCTAATTCCGACACATAGAAAAGTACTGAAACATCTATACCCATAAAAAGTCTGTGATAACAATTTAGCTCAGATATCCTATTTGAACTAATTACACAGCTACATCTACAGACTTTGTATATCCTAGATGTGTCAGATGTCGACCCAAGAGTTCTCCACTGCTCAGGACACAACTAAGCCAACTGATTGACATTACTGAAGTCTGTCAAGTTTAGACAGGGAACAGGATTCCTACCACACTCCCTGAGTTTGTCGAGAAGAATCTGCATGTGATTTTAGCACTTCTTTTTTGAAACAGAACTAAGGATTCAGAATTGGGTCCATATATATGAATAACTGATTATTTTTAAACGTGCAAGTGATTCACACCATGGAAAACATTAATTACTGGTTGCTTATCCTGGACATTCATTTATACAAACTTTATTTCATACTTTAAAATTTACACAAAATTAACAGAAAATGTCACGAATTAAATAAAAATAAAATTATAAAATTTAGGGGCAAGTGGAACATCACAGTGATTCTGCTTTACAGAAATTAGTTTTGTAAAAAATACAATTATCCATAGGAAAATAATAGGCTATTCAGTTGTACTTGATCAAATCTAAACTTCCTTTCCTTTTACCAGATTTGCAAAAGGTCGACACAGGTTGAAGGATTTCTGTTTAGCATTTATAAAATAGGTGGAGGATGCAAATAATTCAAAAATATATCCAAAATATCTGAAGAGCTACATTTATTTGCTTGTTTGTTTATTTGGTACAAGGTCTTGCTTTGTATTTCAGGGTGTCCCTGAGCTTACTATGTAGCCCAGGCTAGCCTTGAACTCAGCAATCCTCCTGTCTCTGCTTCCTGAGTGCTAGGATTACAGGCATGACCCACTGCATCTGGCATTGTAGTGTGTGGTACTGATTGCTTGTGGGTATAAATCACCATCCCTGGTATTGTACATGGTTATCAGGATCCAACCAAGAACATTACACTTGGTAGACTGGAACCACTGAGCTAAATTTCCAGCCACTGAAGAGTTATTTCTTAATAAATATTGCAGGTTAAAGGACAGTTTTTCCAGCACCATTTGATAAAGATTAATTCATGTCATATGTATTTCCTACAGGGCTTTCACCTGCCAAAAACACAAGATGGACCTATGTCTTTCACCGTGTACTACATTAAAATCATAATGGATTAGACTTGAGCACCAAAATAGAAACACTAAACCTGCTGGAAAACAGATTAGGAAAAACTGTTGAAGACATTGGCTTAGGGGGAGACTTTATGAACAAAACCTCTATGCCATGCGAATTAGCAGAAATAATAAACAAATAGAATCTCATCCTATTAAGAAGCTTTTACACAGCAAAAGTTACCATTGGCACCGCTAAAACACAACCAACAACATGGGAAAAAAATTTTAGTAGTTATTTCTCAGAAAAGAGCCTACAATCTAGAATATATAAAGAACTTAAAAAAAGAAGTCCTCCAAATTTAAAAATCCAGTTCAAAAATGGGAAACTGCAAGTGAATGGACATTTCTCAGTGGCTGAAGTAAAAGCAGCCAAGAAACATAGGAAGAAATGCTTTGCATCATGGGTCATTCGAGAGATGCAGATGAAAGCAACACTGAGATTTCATCTCACTTCTCAAAGATGACTGCTATGGAGAAATTAACCAGTAACAAATGCTGGCGAGATTGTGATGAAGAAGGAAGCCTTCTCATCTGTTTGTGGGAATGTAGACTTGTGCAACCACTGTAGAGATGAGTGTGGAGATTCCTCAGAAAACTAGGATTAGAGTTTGCATTTCACTCTGCTATTCCCCTGCTAGGTAAATACTCAAAGGGTTTAAAAGAATCATATCATAGAGACATACGTGCAACATGTTCATATCAGCTCAGTTTGTGATAGCTAAATCTTGGAAACAACCCAAATGCCCATCAACTGGAGAATGGATAAAGAAGATGTGAATTGCTTTTAATAAAACGAAGCATTACTCTCCCATAAAAAATGACAAGTCATTTATATTTGAATGGATATACACACACTAATAAGTGAAATAAATAGGTCACAGATACGTAAATAGCATATCTTTTTACTGGTATGAGAACCTGTGGATGTAAATGAGTTCTAGAATGTATGATAGATTTTGTGAAATCAGAAATATTCAAAGGGAATGTGGTAGGGGAAAGTAATGAGGACAAGGATACATATTTAAAAATGCAAAGAAGTATATGCATACAGGTGGTGGTGGGGTTGTAGGTTGGGTAGGGATGATAAAATTGGAATTAACTCATGTCATGTACTAGTACAGTTTCCCCAATGTTGAATGTAATTGTGAGCTGTATACAAAATCTAGAAAGAGGGCCAGAGATTTAGCTCAGTGTTTCCAGGGCCTGCCTAGCAAGCACAAGGTCCCTGGTTGTATCCCCAATAACCACATACATCAATATCGGGCGTAGTGACTCATGCTCACTGGCAATCAGTACTACATACCACAAATGCTGGGTTTTGTGGCTCAAGACTGTAATTCCAGCACTCGGGAGGC
>PVIC010020445.1:0-21174 GCA_004025085.1 Thryonomys swinderianus
CAGGCTGGCCCTGAGCTCACTATGGTGCCCAGGCAAGCCGCCGCGAACTCAGCAATCCTCCTGTCTCTGCCTCCCGAGTGCTGGGATTACAGGCGTGAGCCACCACGCCCAGCATTATATGTGGTAACCGGGGATCGAACTCAGGTCCTTACGCTTGTGAGGCAGGCGCCGGAACCACTGAGCTAACCCTCCGGCCCTATTTCATTATTTTTAATTGAATTCTTTATTGGTACATTTTATATACAGCTCACAATCACACACAACATTGGGGAATTTGTACCAGTATATGACACAAGTTAATTCTCATTTTACCCACATCCCTACCCACCCACCCCCTATAATACATGCTCTTTTATTTTCTTTTGGAATCATATTTATTTTTCCCCTCATTATGTTCCTGGATCTTTTCTTTGATTGGAGCACCTATAAATGTAAATGAATTCTAGAATGTATGATATTTTATGTAACATAGACAACTTCCAATGGGAATTTGGTGTGGGAACATAATATTTCATTATTTTTGACAACTAATAGTCAAAACTTCTGTTTTCTGTCTTTGCATTTAAAACCCTATAAGTACAGGTCCAAAAATATATTTCATGTAGGTAAAAATGATGACTTTAAAATGGTGTGTGGTTGAAAAAAATATAAGTGATCATATGTTTAAGTGGAGAGGTTCTAAAATCAGCTTACCATTTAGCCACAGAAATATGATCATTTTGTAGATAATTATAAACATTTAAAATTGCAAAACACCACAAATCCATCATTATCTTACATTCTTTCTAACCTCTATAAAGTATCTCCATTTATAAATGTAGCAATTATGGTTCAATATCAAGCAGTAAATCCCACAAAATCTTAGCAAAATGGAAAAAGAACCTAACCTTTCTGAAACCTTAGTAGATCCAAAACATGAATGACAGATTCCAAAGGAAAGAAGACAAATGCAGGACAGGTCCAAATACAGTAATAGTGATATGAAGAAAAGGGACAGAAGCCGTGTGACACCGGAGGCCCCGAAAGGCTGCCGTGGAGAGGTGGATGCCCCTAAACTACAAGTGAGGAGACAGTAGCTGTGCACTGATCCTGAAAGTGGACGACTGGCATTTGCTCTAAGCAAACAAGTGAGAGAAAAGCTAAGTTTATAATTTTGCATGTTATAGTTTTGATTGGCTAATTATGTGTTTTAAAATAATATTGCTTGGGACCTATAATAGAAAAGGTGAAAAATAGTTCTTCCTGAAATGTTATTTATTTGTAAATACAAAACAAGGCTTCTATTGAGTAGTAACACAGTGAACACTACAACATGATTTAGCAAGAGGCGGGATCATCTCCAGAGGATGAGATAGAGCCTATCTGAATGGGGCAGAGGTCATACCACCAGCTGAGAGCAGGGATCCATCAGGCACCCTGAGGCTTGATTGATGGCCTTGATTAATTGTGTGTCAAGCACTTTCTCTCCAAAAGAATCAAGATTAACTCAGGATTATTGCATTTAATGGGGGTAGTTGAAAAGACACATAAGAAAACACAGAAATTCATCAACCAAGGAAAAACAGTTGAGTTTCGGGAACAATACAACTCTGGGATGGTTTTGTTAGCCCCAGGCACTCTTTAATTTTCTGCATCTGTACAATTCTCTTTGTACCAATCTCTTCCCAAATCCTTTGCAGAGTACTGTTGACAGAATCCTTTGCACGCAATGTGCAATCATCATGCCAGATCTCTTCAGCTAAGTATAGGAAAACTGGTACGTGGGCATTGACATCACTTTGTACTGGTCCTATCGTGTATTAATGAAGTTATTGTTCAAACAGATTGGGTTGTGTACAACTGATGTTCTTATAATGCTTCCTGAACGAGTGGCTGTCAGCATGGTTTATTCAAGGAGACAAAACAAATTTGAGATTGGCAGTGAAAGTGAGGCCCCAAGGTCCTGGTTGGTTTTTTGGATGAGCTACCTGAGCAGAGATGAGCCAAGCAGAGAGGAGGCAGGAGCAGGCAGGGACTGGCTGCAGGAGGCTCTTGGCATGATTTAAAGTTGCTGCCTCAGATCTAGGCAGATGATAGCAGCTTTTTATCTGGAAAGGACTTTGCCTGATGTTTTCTCTAACTCAAGAAAATCATTCAACTTGTCAGCGAAGCTGAAAAGACAGGCTCTTTGATATGTAGCAGCAGCTCACAAACTGTTCCTCACTGCTTAGCTGTCAGAGTGCAGGAAACTTTTCAACAAGTATTAGCCCAGAAGATATTTCGGGAAACAGTTAACTTAGAAGCAAAAAACAAAAAGTGTTTTCATGGCCAAAAGCATTATTAAACTTGCACTCTCTAGGGACTGGAAGAACATCAGAACAATGGGCAGTTTGCCTCCCTCATTCTACTGGTGTGAAAGAGAAGATGCATGTCAGTTGGAAAAGCGGAAGAGTAGACCACACAGACGGTTGTGAGCATCACATGCCAATTCAGTCCGAGTGCCATGGCTTCCTGCAGGTCTCTGTGGACCAAATCAATGGACACCCTTGTGGTGGTGAGGGACACTTGTGGACAGCAATGTCAACATTTGCCTCAGTTTCCTCTGTGTCCAGCCACATGAGACTGTTCTCATCATGTTAAAATACCTACAACATTAGATTTACCAACTTAAATATTCTTTTGAATCTTTATTGGTATATTATATTTATACATCATGATTATACACAATATTGAGAATTTGTACCAGTATATGACAGTTTCTCATTTTTCCCGTTCTCCCACCCACCCTACAACACCCCACCCCTATGTACATAAGTTTTCTCTTTTTTTTAACTACTACCGTAGTTTTTCTTCCCCTTGTTACCCCTACACCCTATTTTCCTCTGAATATTTTCTATTTCACAATATTTACCATATATTCTAGAGCTCATTTACATATTCAGTTTCTCATACCAGAGAAAAAATATGATATTTGCACATCTGTGACCTATTTATTTCACTTATGAGTATGTCCTCAAGGTACATCCATTTGAGTATAAATGACTCAAACTTAACATTCTTTATGGCAGAGTAATACTTCATTTTATAGAAAAAAATGACATCTTCTTTATCCAATCTCCAGTTAATGGGCATTTCGGTTGTTTCCAAGATTTAGCTATCACAAACTGAGCTGCTATGAACATGGGTGTACATATGTCACTGTGATATGAATCTTTTAATTCTTTCATGTACATACCTATCAGGGGAATAGCAGGGTCAAATGGGGTCTCTAATCCAAGTTTTTTGAGGAATTTCCACACTGATCTCCATTGGATCAGGGAAAGACTTTATGAACAAAATCTCTATAGCATGAGAACTAGCAGGAGAAATCAACAAAACGAAGCTCATCCTATTAAAAATCTTCTGCACAGCAAAAGAAACCACCAACAGAGCAAAAAGACAACCAAAAAATTGGGAAAATAATTTTACCAGCAGTTTCTCATACAAAGAGTTACTATGTAGAATATATAAAGAGCTTTAAAAAAATTAGCCCCTCCCAAATTTAAACACCCAATTCAAAAATGGCATCTGAAATGAACAAACATTTTTCAAAGGAAGAAGTAAAAGCAGCTAAGAAACATATGAAGAAATGTTCAACATCACTAGTTATTTGAGATATGCAAATGAAAATAACACTGAGATTTCATCTCACTCCACAAAGAGTGGCTGCTATCTCAAAATTAACCAGCAACAAATGCTGATGAGGCTGTGGGGAGTAAGGAACCCTTCTCCACTGTTGGTGGGAATGTAGACTGATCCGACTTAAATATTTTTAAGTGTGAAATGCAGTGGTGTTGAGTATATTTATGTTGTCGCCTAATTTCAAGAACTTTTTCATCTTATAAAACCAAATAATGGTACATATTAAGCAATGCCTGCAATGTGCATGAAACCTCTGCATTATGCTAACCGAAATAAGCTGGTCACAAAATTACAATTGCTATATCCTTTCACTTATATGACAACCTAAATAATCTTAAATAAAATTATCAGGTGATTCAATTAAATGCTAAAGCATTAATTCAGACCCCATCTGGGCTTATGAACCATGGGCACTGTAGCAGGTTAGCAACATAAGTGCTCAGTATTTTGTCTTTAATGTAGTAGAAAGTGCATAATTTTTCATTCAGACACAACTGTTACATACAAGTAGTTCAGGTGCTTACCAATCATTTGATAATGGAATTTTTATAAAAGTATTGTCCTCATATTTTTAAAAATCCAGAGTATAATCAAAATGAAAACTCTATGCAGGTTTCTCATGATGATTGATGGAGATGAGAGTAAGGCATTTATTAATGACCCTTGGAGAACTAAGTGCATTTAGTAAATAATTGACCGTTATTGTTACCAATATCCAAAACCCTATGTTGATCGGTCTTTCCAAAGGTATTCTTTACTCTAACAGCGTGAGTCTTTGACATTTACAGGACCTTACCTACCAGAACAATTTCACATTTATGTGCATACATGAGTTAAGGGCAGGGTGTTAGAAAAAAGATTAGACTATACCCAAAATGAATTCAGGAATTCATTACAATTAGTTATGTAACCTTAAGCTATTTGGCCTTTAAGTAATTAAATTAAGTAATATATTTTCCTCCAAAATTAAGTATGAATTAATTTCTATCAATCACTTATGTATAGAAATAAAAATTGGTAACAATTATATGTGACATGGACATATTTCTGGCTTCCACAACAATTAAGTTCCCTAGACCATATTCTCCTGAGCACCAACCATGACTTTCATCTTTGATTATGAATTTACAAATGTTATGCTGGATGATCTTGTCAAAATTTTTCTGCATCTATTTGTATCCATCCCAGCTTCACACTTAGCAGCTTGTCCAATAAATATAACCCAGGTATAAACCTGACACAGTAGCTTTCTTTTCTAATATACCTAAAACAATTATTTTAATAGCCAGATATGTACTGGATGTCCCTTCAAAGCAGAAACTACTCGTAGAAAGAGAAGGATGGAAGGAAGGAGGAGGGAGGAGAGAAGGACTGCAGAAGGAAGTAAGACGTGTTACGTGTGTGGGCCAGCACACACAGTTCTGTTGGCATTTCAGTGTACTCTGTGAACAGGACTATCCACTCTATCTCATAAGTTGGAGAAAGCATAAAAGTCATTTCAGCATCATAATGACAAGCTTTTTTTGAGAAAAACCATGAGAATGAAAATATACACTTTCCTGTCAAAGAGATAACAAGCTACAAGGTGAAAGGAAAACTGGTGCCCTTTGAAAAGCCAAAGTATATTGATTTCATCAGGTATTAAAGCAAAGCAATTTTACAAAAGGACATATAATTTCACCATTCATAACTAGAGGAATGTATATCAATTCAGAACACAAGAATCATGGAAAAAAATGTGTTCTGTTAGTCATGCAACCTGCCTACCTACAAACAGACTCATTTGTATGTATTTACAAGTATATTTGAGGTGTGGGCAAGATAGAGGATGGATGTTTAAATTTTTAAGAAATTGTTATAGTGAAGGACATTTTGCCATTAATCCACCTGAGAGTATTCCCACTCAGCTCAGATGCCTACATCCTATGGTTCTGGCTACTTAGTTTTTTGTCGAGATGTAATCAAGACTTCATTTTTATGAAAGTTTTATCTTTCCATTGTTATTTTTGTATTAATACATATTTGTGGTCCACAATGATTCCATTCCTTATGGGGAATTGGTACATACATGTAACACATCTTAATCCCTTTTCCATCTCTTTTCTTTCCCCTTCTAGTCCCTGATCTCTTGGTCCCCTTTCATTTTTGCAGATCTGTCTCCGTATTTCCTATTATTCACCTTTGATTTTTCTCTCTTAATATTTTGAGTTTCTTATATAAAAGGTAATATTTATTTATGCAATTTATTCCATTTAACACTATGGTTGCAAGGTGTATCCATTTTTCTACAAATGACTCAAAATTTTCTTTATGAAAGAGAAGTACTCCATTGCATAGAAAACATTTCCTTTATCCTTTTTTCTGTTGGTGGACATAGAGACCACTCCCAAACTTTATATACTAGGCATTGTGTTGCTTTAAATATGAGTATTCATTACTACTGTAATATGTTGTATTTAACTTTTTCAGGTATATGCCTAGAAAGGGCATAGAGCTAGCTGGTTGGTTCTAATTTAGCTGAGTTCTTTATATATCTAGATATTAATTTTTTGGTCCAGGGATTAACTGTAAAATGTGTTCCTATCTGTAGATTTTCTCTTCACTCTGTTAGTTGTTTCCTTTGCTCTGCAGAAAATTCTTAATTTGGTGTGATCTCGTTTGTTGGTTTTTATGTTATTTCTTATGCAACTGGAGGTTCTGAAAGTCCTTGCCTACACTTATATCTTCAAGAGATTTACTTACCTTAACTTTCAACAGATGAAGTGTTATTGCTTCAACATTTAGATATTTAATTCATTTTGGTTTTAGGATCATACTTGGCAAGGTACATGTGTCTAGGTTCAGTCTTCTGCGTGTGAATTGCGGTTTCCCAATGTCATACTTTAAAGGTCCTGTCTTTATTTCATCATATTTCTTTGGCCTCTTTTCAAAGGTCAGAGAACTAAATGCACCTGGGGTTGTGTTTGCCCTCACAGCCACCCAAAAGTGGACCATACTACTATTTATGACATAAAAGTGATCTAGATATTAGTATAAAGTGAAAACCAATTAATAGCAATAACTACACCATTTTGGCTGTAGAAATAAAACCAGTAACAATGTTGTACTCAAAAACATACTAGACTTTGATATATCAATAATGTACCAAACTTAAACAGAGAAAAGAGATCCATATTTATAATAGTAATATAAAGCAAATGTTGATATACTATAAATATCTACTAAATGCAACACCGTACATCCACTCATGTTAGAGAATACCTCAACAATAATGGCATAGAGCTAGCTGACCCTCTAAAAATTTATAAAGCTCCTTGGTTCTAATAGAAAAGATCGAGTTAAGAGGAAAGGGTGAATGAAAAAAGTGAAATTTGAAAAATTAACAGAAGATAAGAAACAGAGAAAAGTGAGATAAAAGAACCTATTAAGTAGTAAATGGAAGCTAATAAAATTAACAGATATCAAAGTTAAAAAGAAAAATGACCAAAAGAAAAAGAAAAACTTAGAAGAATTCAAAAGAAAAAAGAAAATTGAACCCAAAGCCAATGCAGAGAAGAATGAGTTAAAAAAAAAAAAAAAAACATTACTCTGCATTTTTGAATGAGATGTTTCTTTCCAGGATCCACAATCTTCAAATTCAGTCAGTCACCATTTTTCTGCCTACTTTATAGTCTATGGGTTTTTAATATGTCCTTGTGACTCCAAAGGGATCTCTGCCCATACACCCCAGCCTGTGCCAAGTGTTCAAACTGCAGCATGGCCATGGCTATGTCTGTAGATACAATCTGATAAAGCGTATCTGTGCTGGATGCAGCAGCAGGGAGATTCAAGCAGATCCCAGACTACCACCCACAGTTTCAGATCCTCAGAGGGCCACACATGTTGGGTCTGGCTTCTTTTCATTGAAGGTGGGATCTTGTATCCTTTGAAAGCTTAAAATTCTGGGGCAGTTTATGTCTCACCAGTTCCCCATCCATGACTGTTTTTGTGGCTGTTTCTCACCCAGTCACTGCAGTTAGATAGCAGTGGAACCCTGACATGTAGATGTTCTGTAATGGCCTGTGGCCAGGTCTTAAACAACTAAACCCTTCTTAAAATGACCCCCGATAACTAACTTTCAAATATGGCAGGTGCTGTGTGGATTTCTTCTCCAAGTGTAGTTTTCTATGATGAAAACATCCCTGTTGAAATAAAAAGCCCCAAGGTATTGTTTCAGTTCACAGTAGCCCTGGGCTCACCTTGCAGGTGCTGCTGCTGGCCTGGTCCATTGCTTTTTCTCACTGCCCAGGCCCACCTGTCACTTTCTAGCTATCAGCCTCATCCATGATCAGATGGCTTAGTGTGCTGGTGCTCCCTAGCCAGGCAAACAGCATCCAGAGCTGGCTGGCAGCCAAGCCAAGATAAGGACCTGTGGGCACAGGCGGGTTTCAGGCCCCTGGGACCCTGTGCTGCCTCCTCCACCCCAAAAGTTGTTTGGAGATGTCAGCTGTTCAACTTGCTTCCCATTGTCATGTGGAGTTTTTTGTTGTTGTTGTTGTTCATTTTTTAACCCAAATTTGAATTCTCAGTTTTCAAGTCTGGGAAACTGAGACTGCTCCAGCCACCCCTTGCCAGTTCTGTGAATGTCTTTAGTTGCACTATTGTGTCTGCTTTTTGTTGTTGTTGTTTTTGTTTTTGTTATTAATTAATTTATTTATTTTTTTGAGACAGGGTCTCGCTTTGTAGTTCAGGCTGGCCCTGAGCTCATATGTAGCCCATGCAAGCTCGAACTCAGCAATCCTCCTGTCTCTGCCTCCCAAGTGCTGAGATGACAGGTGTGACCCACCACGCCCGGCACCTGTTTTGTTTTGTTTTTTTTTTAACTTTGTTTTTTGTTTGTTCGTTTGTTTGTTGTAGTACCAGGAATCAAACTCACAGCCTTGTGCTTGCAAGGCAGGTATGTTTCCACTGAGCTAAATCCCAGCTGTGTGATCATTTGAATTTAGGGAAGAATTAGTCTCATGGCCAAGTTAGAGAAGTTTTATCACAAAACCAGGGCTGTGTTCATAAAATATGCATTGATAATCTATATAATTTAATATTATACAAGGAAAATTTTTAATATAAAATTCTCTGATTTTTTCTCATTTCTTAGACAGATTGAGAATAAATAAAAATTGATTTCAAATACTTTTGATAAATTTAAATACTTCTGATAAATTTAAATAAACATGTTTTATTTCTTACCTAATTGATTTCAAATACTTTTGATAAATTGATTTCAAATACTTTTGATAAATTTAAATACTTCTGATAAATTTAAATAAACATGTTTTATTACTTACCTAAAGATTTAAAATATTAAGATAGCTCCAATCTGTCAAAATAGACAGACATTTGTAATACCTGGACAGATTTTAGCTGCAGTGGTCCTGGTGATCTACTCACTCCTGTCAGAAACCTTTGGGTCTAATTTCTAAATGTATACATTAAAATTTTTGATAATATAAACTTGGAAACATACTTAGAACTGGGTAGTTAGTACTTTTAGCTTATAAAAATAAAAGATATGAATAAATTATTTAAATTTGTAAAAAGAAAAAAATAATTTCCTTTTCATATGGTTTTCATATATGCTGCCTATAGAAAAATGCTCAAATTCCGCTCAGTAACATGTAGCTGACATATGCTAACTATAAAGGAAATACATTTTATAAACCTTTTATTCAACTGTATGTTCAATTAAATTATGGATTAAAAATAAAAATGTCATAAAGAAATAAGTTATAAAGTAACTACTATAAGTAATTTAAGACATCACTTAAGTATAATATTTTAAGATCCCTGAATTTTAGCATTAATAACATTTTAATGAATTTAAGTGACAAAGTTCATTAACTATTTAGGGTAGCATACTGCTTAAAAGCTACAGTCAAGTTAACTTTATCTAAAAGTGCCTTAATGAATACAAATGAACTAGAATTTTGTGATAGTAGACCTAAGGCTATATACTTGGTACAAAAGCCTAGATCTAGAATAAATGCTTTTGTAATTCCCATTTTTTTATTAAAGAATTCTTCATCTTTAATTACATAATTAATTATCACTTGAGACTTTAATATTCTGAAGGTAAAAGAAATAGTAATATCCTATGGCCTAAAACTCTGCTTTTAACATGCTTAGGTTTAGAAACAGTTCTTGTTTGATACTGTCAAAACTATTCCCAGATTGCTTGGTGACTTATGTCCACCAGCAATCAATACCACATACCACAGTGCCAGGTGTGGTGGCTCACGCCTGTCATCCCAGCACTTGGGATGCACAGACAGGAGGATTGCTGAGTTTGAGGCTTGCTTGGGCCACATAGTGAGCTCAGAGGCAGCCTGAACTACAAAGAGAGACCCTGCCTCCAAAATAAATAAATAAATAAATAAATAAATAAATAAATAAATAAATAAATAAATAAATAAATAAAACAAAACGAAACAAAACTGTTCCCAGACCACTCAGTAGCTGGTGAGGTGGTGGTAACTGGAGAAGGGGATAGCTCACACCAAGACTGGGAAAGTGAGTGGGTCTGCAGACAGAAGTAAAAGGCAAGCATAATAGAGTGCTTCTCCTGTGAGCTGCATAAGGACAGGAAGCATCACGGAGAACTGGAAAAGATTTCTGGATGAACATGGTGGACATGTGGGTGTGTCTGTGCTCCTAGGTGAAGTCCATGTCTGCAAAGCCCTGAACAGTGGCTTGATGCCAGTTTGCATATATGATGAAAGCACTACTGACGTACTCCCTGAAGGCAGCCTATTGCTAAGAAAAGGGTCACATTCCACAAGATGTGTTGGATGACTAAGGTTTAGGCAAACAGGTTTGCTGTATGAAAAGTCAGAATAGTAAGAATGAAGCCTGGTGAGTTGAAAGCACAAATTGATGATTGGTCAAAGATAGAAATTAGATAAACAAAATATCAACAGGGCAAAGTTTGGAAGTCTGAATAAAAGAAAGAGCAGAGAAATAAAGCAGTCTTCGCAAGGAAATGTCTACTGATTACTTTCAAATTCATTCTACTCTCCCCCTATTACTAACATTCAGATACATTCCTTCTAATTTCTAGTACCTCTATCAGAATTTATTGCATAGTTTCTGTTTCTGTTGACGTCTTCACTTTTATTTTAGATCTATCGACCAGTTATTTGAAATTATTTATGAGCCCCTATTTGATAATTGCAGAGTCCAAAGTAGAATTGTTTCATTTGATCGTTCCCTCCTTTACCATGGGTCATATTTATTATGTCTTCACATGACTCTTGATTTCATTATACATTGGACTCTGCATATAAAAAAAAGCAACTATTGCAAAATATTTTTTTCTACTCAGAAAGCTTCATAAATCTTTTATCACTTTCCCGATTTGGATGGAAACAGGAGAGGTCACTCAACTTAAGCTGTAAGCAGACTGCTTCCAAACTAGTTTGTAGTTTAGATTGAATTCATCACGTTTCAAATATTTTGAGAAAAAGTTTATTACCTTGTTTTTACCAACACATTGTGGTAACCACAGTAAGATGCAAATCAAGATCATTCTTTGTGTTTTACAAAGAGTGCATAGCTTTTCAAATACTAGAAAGGCTGTGATGAGTGCACCTCATGATACACCAGTATATGGTACAGTCCGTGGCATCCTCCAGAGCAGGGACCTGGTGTGGGGAGGGTGGCAGAGCAGAGCTGCTCATGTGAGGAAGTGGAGAGCAGCTGAAGGTCACCTGCAGGAGATGAGTCCTCCAAGTAAGGGTTCCTGTTACCTTCTTGCCGACGGGAGCTCAGTGTCCCTCTGCCCTAGGTGCCTCTCCACATGTTTCTGAAACCAGTTAACTGGCAATTAGGATCAAGTAACAGTCATCCTAAATCTGGATTCCAACATCCATTTTAAAATGTATTTTTCTGCTGGAATTTCCTCCTCTTCATTTCATTCATTTAAAAACTTAAAAACCATGTTTAACATGTTCTATTTACTCCAATCTTTAGCCTACATACTTAGCTTTGCTTTGGGTGTGCGAAGTCCTTGATTATGAGCTGTAGTGTTACTGTGTTTACTTCATTCTAGTCAATACTAGTATCTCTGACAGTGTATCCTAGTTTATGTTCATTCTCCTAGTCACCTAAGCACCCTCATCTAGTAGGACTACAGTTATCCTCATTATAAAATAGATTTCCTCTTTTTATCCTTGTAATATATGACATAGAAGACACCCCTTAAACATCAAATTAAACTTCAGTCAAACATGACAATGACCACTTTTCCCTACCAGGTGAGAATAGCATTAGGATGTGACCCAGGATAGATTAGTATTTAATGATACGTAGACGTTCAGTGGTACCCTAATGGGAATTCAAGCAAAGGAGAAAAAGGGATTTGTAACATATCTGGACAACTACAAAATTTGGTGAGGCCATACAACAGAATGAAGTAGAATATGTGTAGTAAAAAGCAGACAAACAAAATGCCAGTTGGTGTGCTTACTTTCTTTGTCTTACGAAGCAGATCAGACTTAATGACGAATGAATTTTTCCTGTACATGTAGAAACCATGGTCCTGTGTGCCATTCTATCAAATAATAATTTTTTAATTGGAAAATATTTTGAGTTGCATAATCATATTAACCTTTGGGCAGAGTTTATATATCTTGCATTTGTAAAGGCAGAGCATATTAAAAGTTACTAGGACTGTTTTATAAAATTTATCTATTTTAATGTATATTTTCTTGTATATGTGACAGTTTTTAGAGTATATTTAGTTAACTCTTTTAGAAAAAATCTGAAAAAAACAATGTGTGGTTTTCCTGCAGTTTATAGTCTGAGCATGCAAGCATTCTAAAGTGGCTGAAGAGTGGTGACACAAGGTGCCTTGAAAGAGGCCAAGAGAAAGTGGAGGGAAGTCATTTCCTTGTTAAACTACTTGTGGTAAATGTTGAGAGATGTGTGCTGGGAGCTCTCAACTTAGCTGGCATGGGTGACAGTAGGCTTTTTTAAGAAATAATATTTAAAATCAAAGTACTTGGTGCTACAGAAGTAAGAGCCATGAGGAAATCAATTAATTTCTGAACTTTGACATAAAAAACTATAAACTTAGGTAGAAAATTGAGAGTGAAACATCCAGAAAGAAAGTAATAATGAAATATCAACATGTGAATTTAATTCCAGTGGAATACATGGATAGAGAGACTCAGGGCAAGACTGCAGTGAGTGAGGTCATGAAAGTGAAAAAGAAGAGAACATAAGAACTAGTGATTGAAAAGGCAACAGAGACATATGCAGTGATGCAAAAATCACAGAAAGAGAGGAGCAGGGAAAGCTGTGGGAACCTGGCAGAGAAGTGGCCTTTGCAGGGACATTGTGCGGGGGAAGGGGGCTTGGAGCTGAGAAAAGGAAATCTTGAAGGAAAGAGCAATCTGAGACTATTTGTGATTGTTTCTTGTGGTTGCTCTCTGTAGTTGAAATTCTGTTTCACCATTTGAAATAAGGTTTTGCAGACCCTTAAAATGTGGTTCTGTGAATTCATACATGTTTGGGTCCATCTATGCAGAAATCTCTTACTTATCAAGACCATCAATACGAGTTTCTCAATTTTTTAGGCAAGGAGAATGTTGTTCTTTTCATAATATTTTAGGAAATTGCTATTATTCTTATGGTATGTTTTTTGTCTTGATTATATGTTTAGACATTTCAAAATATGTAAATTATTTACTATAAATAAGAGATAAAATACATGACACAAGACTATTTTAATGTTACTTTTTGTATTTTCTCTAATTATATTCAACCTCAATATTGTTTTTTTTGCATAAAATATTAAGATCAACATAAATCAACATAAATTTCCTCCTCAATTACTTTAAGCATTTATTCTGCTATCTCATTTAATTGAAATTTATCCATAATTTAAAACATACCTATCTTGTTTTAGCAAAAGAAGAAAGATAATCTTATCACCCTAACATGAAGATATCAAGAATGTAAATGACAAAGTGCTTCAAATGATAGATGGTTGAGCAGGGTATGGTGCTGTGGGCCTGTGTTTTTACGTTCAGGAGGCTGAGGCCACAGGATCACTGCAAGTCTGAAGCCTGGTTCACTGCAGAGTGAGTTCAAGCCAAGCGAATTATGTGGTGAAAGATCATGTCTCAAAAAAGCAATAATCCTGCCGAGTGTGGTGGCTCAGGCCTGTAATCCCAGCACTCGGGAGGCAGAGACAGGAGGATTGCTGAGTTTGAGGCTTGCCTGGACTACGTAGTGAGCTCAGGGCCAGCCTGAACTACAAAGCGAGACCCTGTCTAAAAAAAAAAAAAAAAAAAAAAAAAGCAATAATCCTGCATTGTTTATTGCAAAAGTTGGCTTAGAGACATCGTTTTATTTTATTAAATGCATTGTATAAAAAAGAAACAGAAGAGGACCCGTGGGCCTGGCATGTCAATCTCACCCTGTCTTATTCACTTTTATTTTTCCATCCCTCTCTGGGTTGTTACTCAAAAGAGACAATAGGACTCTGCCATATGTTGGACTCATGAGCTCTCACCTAAGTCTGTTTCTTTTTAAAATGTAAAATCATCAGTTGAGTGTTGAAATATTCATTAGTCACTGTGTCACTCTGGACCTGTTCCACTTATTTCTTTTTAATGTAGATAGTTCCACTTATCTGTAGCAAAATCATCCAAAAATTTATCAGAAAGAAACTTTTAAAAGGTTCTGGTTGTTTTACTAGAAACAGCCTCAAAATATGATCCCTGGCATGGAGCATATCCTTCATAACTTTTGGCATAGCTGGTGGCATTAAAATATGTCTGTTTGACCATTTAAAGCAGCCAGTGTGGTGGTACACTTCCACCCGAGCCTTGTCTCAGACGAATTTGTACAAGTGGACACAAGATGAAGTTCTTGAGATTCAGAACATTTTCTTCATATCCATTTAATATTTGATTATATGGCTTTTAATTCCTACAATTCAGAGCCCTAAGTATGAGCATAAAAATGATGATATGTACATTCATATTTCAGTATCAGTTTTCTTTCACTTTCTTTTTCCTAAAGATAATAAGGTATAGGATAAAATTTCACATGAAAAAAACAAACAGAAATTGAATGAAAAGTAATGTCCTACATATGTTGTATACATAAAAAACACACAACAGTATGTTTTATATTGTCTATATGTAGCAATTTGACCAGGACTTATATTTAAGTCTCTGGAAGAATAAAAACTAATTAATTTAAATAAGTAAAAGTGATCACTTGATTTATACAAAATGTTTTTACTTTAGATGGATTTGAGATCAGTCCATGGTTGAATTCAAATATGTGGAACCAATCTGTAAATGTCTTGTAATCTATAGAAAACTAAGCACACATTATCACAATCCAAGAAAATGTCTCATATATGCAAAGCATCTCTTTTTCTTTTCTTTTTTTTTTTTTTTAGACAGGGTCTCACTTTGTAGTTCAGGCTGGCCCTGAGCTCATCATGTAGCCCAGGCAAGCCTGGAACTTAGCAATCCTCCTGCCTCTGCCTCCTGAGTGCTGGGATTACAGGCATGAGCTACCACGCCCAGTACTGTGGTATGTGGTATTGATGACTGTTGAGCGTGAGTCACCATGCCGCCAATATTGTATGTGGTTAACTGTGGTTAACTCAGGGCCTTGTGCTTGTGAGGCAGGCGCTGGAACCACTCAGGTAAATCTCCGGCCCAAAACGTCTCTTTTCTACTATGAACTGAAAGAAGCTATCCTAAGAGTCTGTTAGAAATTAAACTTTTGGCCAGGTGTGGTGGCTTACACCTGTAATCCCAGCACTCAGGAGGCAGAGATAGGAGGATTGCTGAGTTCGAGACTTGCCTGGGCTACATAGTGAGTTCAGGGCCAGCCTGAAATACGAATCGAGACCCTATTTCAAAAAAAAAATTTTAACTTTTGTTTCTGTTTTAATGTTTAAGTCTCAAATACATTGTGATTTTAGTTTGGTACACAGTGAAAGAGATAGGTCTACCTTTAGTTTTTGGCAGGTTAAAGCCCCGTTTTTCCACCAATATTTGTTATAGAGGCTGTCTTTCCTCCATTGAGGATGTTTGGCTCCTTTGTCAAAGATAACATGGTCTAGTGTACCTGGAGTTGTTTCTGGATCTTCTAATTTATTACACTGGTCCTCGGGTCTGCTATTTTGCCAAGACCATGCAGTTTTATATTTTTAATTGAAATTTTTATTGGTACAATTTATGTACATCTCACAATCACGTATAACATTGGGGAATTTGTACCAGTACATAACATAAGTTAATTCTCATTTTTACACATATCCCGACCCACCCACACATCCCCACCCCCTTTATACATGCTCTTTTATTTTCTTTCTATATCATATTTATTCCTTCCCCTCATTACATTCCCACACCAAATTTCCTATGCAAATTTCCCACTCTATAAAAGTTGTCATACTTTCTAGAGCTCTTGTGCATCTACAGGTATTCATGTCAAAGAGAAGATCCAGAATTTGCCTATCTGTGATCTATTTATTTCACTTATTAGTATATCCCCCAGGTGTCTCCATTTGCACCTAAAAGGATCGATCTTGCCATTCTTTATGGCAAAGTAATACTCCACTTTATTTAAAAAACCACATCTTCTTTATCCACTCTCCTGTTGCTGGGCATTTGGGTTGTTTCCAAGATTAAGCTATCATGAACTGAGCTGCTATGAACAAGGATGTACATCTGTCTTTCCAATGTGAGTTTTTAAATTCTTTTGGGTATATTCATAGCAGGGAGATAGCCGGATCAAATGGGACCCCTAGTCCTCGTTTTCTGAGAAATCTCCACACAGATCTCCACAATGGTTGCACAAGTCTGCAATCCCACCAACAGTGGAGAAGGGTTCCTTTCCACACAGTGACGCCAGCATTTATTGTTGGTTGATTTTGTGATAGCGGCCGTTCTTTGTGAAGTGAGATGAAATCTCAGTGTTGTTTTCATTTGCATCTCTCAAATGACCAGTGATGTGGAACATTTCTTCATATGCTTCTTGGCTGCTTTGACTTCTGCCTCTGAGAAGTGTCTGTTCACTTCAGATGCCCATTTTTGAATTGGATCTTTAAACTTGGGGAGGCTGATCTGTTTGAGTTCTTTATATATTGTAGATAATAGCCCTTTGTCTGATACACAGTAAAGATTTTTTTCCCATGTTGTTGGTTCTCTTCTAGCAGTGCAAGCAACTTCTTTGGCTGTGCAGAAGCTTTTCAGTAGGATGAGATCCCATTTGTTGATTCATTTTGCTAGTTCTTGTGCTATAGAGGTTTTATTCATAAAGTCTCTGTCTAATGTCTAAGCCTATGTATCCAAGAGTTTTACCTAGCCTGTTTTCCAGCAGGCATATTGTTTGTGTTTTAATGTTTAAGTCTTGTATCCATTGTGAGTTTAGTTTTGTGCATGGTGAAAGAGATAGGTCTAGCTTTAGCTTTTGGCAGGATAAAGCCCAGTTTTTTCCAGCAACATTTGTTAAAGAGGCTGTCTTTCTTCCATTGGGGATGTTTGCCTCCTTTGTCAAAGATAAGGCAGCTTAGTGTATCTGGGGTTGTTTCTAGGTCTTCTAATCTATTCCACTGGTCCTCGGGTCTGTTACTTTGCCAGTACCATGCAGTTTTTATCACAGTGGCTTTATAGTAGTTTTAAATTGGGGATTGTAATACCCCGTGCCATGTCGTGGTTGCTTAGAATTGCTTTTGCTATTCTAGGTTTCTTGTGTTTCCAGATGAATTTTTGTATTATTTTCTCTAGCTCTGTGAAGTAGAGTGTTGGAATTTCAATTGGAATTGTATTGAATCTGTATAGTATTTGTGGGAGTATAGGCATTGTGACAATGTTGGTTCTCCCTACTCAGGAACGAGGGATATCTTTCCACTTTCTGGTTTCCTTTTCTATTTCAGTTTTCAGAGTCCTATAGTTTTCAGAGTAGAGGTATTTCACTTCGTTTGTTAGGTTGATTCCTAGATATTTCATTTTTCTGGGTGCTACTGTGAAAGGCATTGACTCTCCAATTTCTCTTTCAGTGAGTCTGTGGTTTGTGTAGACAAAGGCTGTTGATTTTTGAGCATTGACCCTGTACCAGCAACACTACCAAATTTGGTAATTAAGTCTAGCAGTCTTTTGGTTGAGTTTTTAGGGTCCTCTAGATAGAGTATCATATCATCAGCAAATAATGACAGTTTAACTTCTTCCTTTCCTATATTTATTCCTTTTATATCTTTGTCCTGCCTGATTGCTATGGCTAATGTTTCCAGTACTATATTGAACAAGAGTGGTGACAGTGGGCAACCTTGTCTTATTCTTGACCTTAGTGTAAAACGTTTCAGTTTTTGCCCATTGAGTATGATGCTGGCTGTTGGTTTCTCATAAATAGCTTGTATTAAATTGAGATAAAGTCCATGGATTACAATTCTCTGTAGGGTTTTGATCATAAATGGGTGTTGGATTTTTTCAAATGCTTTTTCTGCATCTATTGAGATAATCCTATGGTTTTGTCCTTGAGTCTGTTAATATAGTGTATTACATTGATTGATTTACATATGTTGAACCAGCCTTGCATCCCTGGGATAAATCCAACTTTATCAGGGTATATGATTTTCTTGATAACTCTCTGTATTCTGTTTGCCAGTATTTTATTGAGGATTTTTGCATCAATGTCCAGTAGAGAAATTGGCCTGTAATTTTCTTTTTTGGGGGGATCGTTCCCTGCCTTCGCAATCAAGGTGATGGTTGCTTCAAGGAATGATTTTGGGAGTACTGCTTCCCTTCAATTTCATTAAAGAGATTGAGAAGTACTGATATTAACTGTTCTTTAAAAGTTTTGTAGAATTCAGCAGTGAAGCTGTCAAGACCAGGGCTTTTCTTTGTTGGTAGGTTTTTTATTACATTTTCAATTTCCAAGATTGATATCAGGTTGTTTAACATTTTTATATCCTCTTCATTCAGCTTTGGAAGTTCATATGTGTCTAGGAATCTCTCCATTTCTTCTAGATTTTCCATCTTTTTGGTGTATAGATTTCAAAGTACATGTTTATGATCCTTTGGACTTCTTCTGGGCCTGTGCTGATTTCCCCATTTTCATTCCTTAATAGCATGGATTTGAGCCTTTTCCTTCCTTTGTTTGATAATGCTGCCTAAGGGTCTGTTGATCTTATTTATCCTTTCAAAGAACCAACTCTTTGATTCATTGATTCTTTGTATTGTTCTCTTTGTCTCCATTGCACTAATTCCTGCTCTGATCCTTATAATTTCTTCTCTAGTATGTGCTTTGGGTTTGTTTTGGTCCTCTTTTTGTAATTGTTTGAGGTTCATCATTAGATTGTTTATTTCAGTTTGCTCTATTTTCTGAGTGTAGGCATTCACTGCTATGCATTTCCCTCGCAGAACTGCTTTCATTGTGTCCCATAAATTCCTGTATGTTGTGCTGGGGTTGTCATTTAGTTGCAGAAACTGTTTAATTTCTTCTTTAATTTATTTTGTGACCCATTGGTTGGTTAACAGAGTGCTGTTCAATTTCCATGTGTTTGTGAGGATCTTGGAATTTCTTCTGCTATTCAGCTCCAGTTTCAAGACACTATGGTCTGATAGTATGCAGGGGATAACTTCGATTCCTTTGCATTTACTTAAGCTTGTTCTGTGGACTAGAATGTGATCTATTTTGGAGAATGACCCATGAGCAGCTGAGAAGAAGGTATATTCTCGCTTTGAAGGGTGAAAAATTCTGTAGGCATCTAATAAGTCTATTTGCTCCAAAGTTTGATTTAGCTCAAGTATTTCCTTATTGATTCTTGTCCAGTTGACCTGTCAGTTTGCGACAGTGGAGTATTAAAATCCCCTACTACTACTACTGTATTCATGGATAGCTGGCTTTTCATGTCCAGTAATGTTTGTTTTATATGGTTGGGTGCATTAGAGTCTGGTGCATAAATATTTATGGTTGTTATTCCTTTTTCTTGGATAGTTCCCTGTACGAAAAATATAGTGACCTTCTTTATGTCTTTTAATCAGTTTGGATTTGAAATCTATTTTATCTGCAAACAAGACAGCCACTCCTGCTTATTTGCAGTTTCCTGTGGCATGGAGGATTGTTTTCCAACCTTTGATTTTTCATTCTATGGGTTTCCTTCTGAATTAGGTGTGTTTCCTGTATGCAGGAGATTGTAGGATCTTGCTTCTTGATCCAATCTGCTAGTCTGTGTCTTTTAATTGGCCCATTGAGTCCCTTGACATTAATGGTTATGACTGATATGGACATATTCAGAGCTGCCATGTTTCCCTGTTCTTGGTTCTTTTCTTCTTTGCTTTTCCCATTTTCTATTTAGTTTCTTGTTTGCCCCAATGAATTCAGTCTTCTGGGTCTCATGGGTATGGAATTTTGTGTGTTTTTTTCCAAGATGTTCTTTAGGATGTTTTGGAGTGCAGGTTTTGTATTTGTGAAGTTTTTCAGGTATTCTTTATCATGGAAGTATCTTATTTCCCCATCTATTCTGAAAGATAGTTTTGCAGGATACAACAGTCTAGGTTGGAGGTTGTTTTCCTGCAATGCTTGAAATACTTCTCTCCATGCTTTCCTTGCATTGAGTGTTTGTGATGAAAAGTCTGCTGTGATCCTAATGGGCTTCCCTTTGTAGGTGATTTTCTTCCTTTCTCTCACTGCTTTTAATATTTCATTCTTTTGTTGTACATCTGGAACCTTGATAATTAAATGTCTAGGTGTAGATATTTTTATGTCACGGTGTTTTGGAGTCCGATAGGCCTTATTTATTTGTATGTCTATTTCTTTTCCTGTGAAGTTTTCTGTTGTTATCTCTGACAATAGCTTTTTTAATTGTCTTTTACACTGTCTCCTGCTTCCTCAGTGACTCCAGTCAGTCTTATATTATTTTTCTTTGAGTCATCTAGAAACTGTTGAATTGATTTCTCATGGTCCCTTGCTCTTTTCCATAGATTATACCTTTCTTGCTCATTGGCTGCTATGCTGTCCTCTAGGTCTGAGATTCGGTTCTCTGCTTCATTCGTCCTACTGCACAAGCTTTTCTTCTCCTTCATCATTCCCTGGAGCTCTGCTTGAAGCTATTTAAAAGGTTCCATTGCTTCTGCTATCTTGGATTCTATCATCTCGCTGATGTCTTCTTTAATGATGTCTTTCACTGTGGACATTATCCCTGTTTTGATCTCAGAGATGGGTTCTGATTTTCATTTTACTAGATCCACTTTAATTACCATCTCCAAGAGTCCTGGTGTTTGAGTTTCAGTTTGCCCTATTTCCCTTTTCTCTGAATTTCTCTGTGGTGGTGATCTTTGTGTCTGTTTTTTTGTGTATTTTCTCATTTCTTCTCTTTCGTTGTTATTTATGCTCTTCTTTGCCTGATGACAGGGCAATGTTTGTTGCAGGTCTCTTTCTATTATCTGGAGCCCTTTGGATGTGGCACTTTCCTGGCGTGGTCCTCCTTGAATCTGTAATGACCCT